>JAKMXA010000260.1:0-82515 GCA_025328625.1 Colletotrichum sp. SAR11_240
CCCCCTGTCAAAAGAGTCAAAGCAATCAATCAAGTTTGAGGCTCAAACTTGACTTGATTGACTGGTGATGGCTTCAAACTTGATTAATTAATTGATTGAACTTGACAAGTTTACTTGCCTTGCAGTGGGCGCTGGTACTTCCCGGCATTGTGTCTTATCGGCAGCTTTCTGTGTACATGAAGAACCACAAAAACTACCAGGCACCCCCCTTGTGTAATCCTTTGACCCAGGTCTCCCACCCGCGGTTACCCCGTGGGGAGGAAGTACAAAAAGTGGGATGTTTCTCGCCGCCGGGTTGCGTTCCGTCGGGCATTAGGAGCCGCTTAAGGGCCGCAGTTCGGGTCCTACATCAAGAGTTAGAGGTTCATGGCTGAAAAGGCGTCGACAGCCTGTGACTGGCTGGTACTTACTCCAGGGCAGCTTCCTCCAGGAGAAGGACCAGAAGAAGCCTCTCTAGCTTCGACACCGTCCGCGGCCTGATTTTTGGTTAGTACGAGGTATGCTTGGTCAACGAAGTTCACTTACGGCCTTGTTAGGCACCGCAGCGGCGAGCGTAGCGAAGAAAAAGATGGCGATTGTCTTGATTTGCATGGTTACTGTGTTGATTGGGTTGAATGGGTTAATGGGACAAAAAGCACCAGCCTCAGGGGGAAACTGCTCTCAGTTTAAATACTTTTCTACCCAGGCCGCGTCTCGCTTTCAACCGAACCTCTCTGTTCAGCCTAAGACGAGCAAGCTTTCTGTCACAGTTGCCGATCACTTAGTTGGGTTTGAATAGTGTGGAGCATGGGGTTGTCGGTTTACCGGTCCAAATCGAAGACCTATAGTCCGCTAAAGTCCGGAACTCTCCGGGCACGCCGAGATACAGAAACACCGGCCACCTACAACGCGCTTTGTATGATTGCGCCTCCTTTGTCTCTCGGGTTTGCAAACCCGCGATACAGATCTCACACAACATGGGTGGTCCTTGGTGTATGGGACAGAGCGTCTGTCTACATGTAGGTTCCATGCGGCCCTGCATGTAGACATAGTAATACCCACAACGTCTTGACGTCATGTCTGCTGATATGTGACATCCGATTTAGCCGCAGCCGCTGATCAGTTCCCATCTATGGTTTTGGGATACAGTCGTTAGAGCGAAAGAAAAGGAACGGTTCAAGCTTTATTGGATAGAAACCAGAGAGTATCCCATCGGCTGCAACGAGACACCGGAAATCAATGTGCAGAGTAGAGTAAATGTGTTCAAAAAGGCTACGCGCTTTAGACAATAACATTGAACGTACAGATATGTTCAACCCTGAAATTGGAGAAACCCGGGCTCATGTGGGTAAGTCTCTGCAGCGTTGCGCAGCAGCCGATGGGATAGTTTCTCGAATAGTAATCGATGTTCTCAGAAGTTGCCGAAGTTCCAAACTCAAATGTAGCCGTTTATGCTTTGTTATTTTCAGGTTTTAAACGAGCCCATGGCTCAATTCGTGGCCTGGTGGATACGTGGCTCTCGCACTCAATTGAAGTCCGAGACCGAGCGACGGGGCAACCAGCGTGACTGAATCATGCGCAACGCCTACCTATTTGTATTGATCTCAACCAGAATAAAATGTGAATGACAAACAGGAGGTTGGATACCATAAGTATGTTGACAACCTACTTCAAATAAGAGCGGCATTGTTATTGTCCCAGAGGCTTGTGAAGAACACCAACCAGCAATGTCCCACCCAGCCTGTCAGCGGACTGGACCGAAGAAATACCATGGCATCCGTAACAAGCAGACCCAAATCGACGAATGCAGTTGAAGGAGTTTCGTTAAAAGCTAGCTGGTTGACAGTCACATCATCTTTGATTATAGTTGCATCTATCGCGATCTCAGTTTTGGTTCAGCAAACGAAGCCAGGCACACAATCAGCGCCTCTGTTGACCACTATCGTGTCTTATGACCCGCTGATTATTCATATCGAGAACTTCTTAACGTCAAGTGAGGTGCAGCACCTCCTGGATCTTGCGTGAGTACCCTATACACCTCGAGGACCCAATCCCGTTTTCTGCCAGCTCAAATGCCCTTTCAAATCAGCTGTTGCTAACACGAATTCTCAACGCAGGCAAGAACGCTACCAGCCTTCAACTGTAATTGACGACGAGACCGGTCGACATGATAGACTAGCATCTGGTCGTCGGAGCTCGACAGCTATGTTGCCACGAGGTGACGCTGTCGTGCAGTCCATGATAACGCGCTCGGCACGTTTCCAGGGATTTGTCTCGGAAGACCAGTTTGAGCAGATACAAGCTACCCGCTACCTCGAAGGTGGCGAGTATGTTCCGCACTACGATACTCTCTCCACTCGCCGGCCTTTGGACCAGGAAGGAGAAGAAGGGGCCGTGAAGAACACTACAAGTCGCTTCGAGAGACTGACAACCACATTTGCCTTCCTAGATGACAGTTGTGGGTCTCACTGTGGTACACAATTTCCTCGCATCGCTATTGACTGGAACTCGGAGGATAAGAGGTGGTGCGAGATAGTTGACTGTCAGGCGAGGACACTTACGTTCCGACCACGAGCAGGAAGTGCCGTGTTCTGGAAGAATCTGCGTGATGACGGTTCTCTTCACGAGGACACTCTGCACGCTGGCTTGCCCGTCCAGAAAGGCAGTAAAGTTGGACTCAACATTTGGATGAGAGAGAAGTTACCATGAAACGGCCTGATTCGTCTATAGCATATCAGTTGCGGGTGAACTACAGTACATGTACATATGATCAACAAATACTCCAGTTTCCTCTAACGTTTTCTTCATTAGAAAGCCCTACATTTGCCAAAAGAAAGGTGCCAATTCCCTTGAGTAATATGCAGTAGGCTTAAACCCAATACCCGCCTGTCCAATGATCTACCGGAAGTCTATGGCATAGAAAGACAACGTCGCAAACTACTACAGTGAGCTACTTAGTTTAATCACTATCCCGATAGCAACTAGGTGCAATGGTCAGGCTATCTGACCAGAAATGCCTCCCGAAATCAAGCCTCAACACTGCAAAGCTTATGACCGATAGCGACAGAGCGGAACCGAATTCAATACTACATGGATCAGTCGTGAAACCACTGAGATATGACCGCAGCTCACTGAAGTCTCATAAGATTCCATCCTAAAACTTAGCCTATCCCTAGCGAAAGTGCTGACTAAAACTTCTGAAGGAAACGCCATTTGTGAATGTGAGGTTCATACAAAGTTTTCAAACCATCAATTTTCTCCGCCTTTAGTACCGAGCGCTTATCATCGAAGAACTCATCACAATACAAACCAACTAAGAAGTAGCATGGCCAGCTAAAGTCCGTAATATCGAATTAATGTCACGATGATGAGTGTTGAACCAGCACTCAATGCTGCTTATTTCTGTGCGTAAACATGGCTGCTTACTGAAATGAAGTTATATGTGGTAAAAAATTATTATCTGTACTGGGTGATATCCATGCCTATAATGCTATTTAAACAGCTGCTGAACTTCCTAGGACCTCAGAAAATGGCGATGGCATTTGGGGGAGAGCCAACTAAGCATGGAGCGTTCAGCGGTGCGGATGTGAGCATGAAGGAGTACCGTCCAGTCTTCTTGCAATGTGCTGCGAGACGACTCAGATCCCACAACTCGCCGATGGGCATACCGAAGAAACTCAAAAAGTAGTAGTGCAAAACTTGTCAACAATATCAGTAACTAGCTGTCAAACGCATTACACCGGGAAACAGTGGAACTTACCCAGACCCGAAATACCAGCAACACTGCCGTCAGGATGCACAGGCGGGAACGCCTCGAAAGAATTCGAGTCTGCAACGGCAGCAGAGAAATGCTTGTTCCAGAACCACCTGGCCGTTTCCTCGCACCCGTGGACACCGGACATGGCTGCAATCTTCGATGCGCCGCCCATGTCCTCCGGTTTGATGCCGTCAATGAACTCCGTGGAGCCGAGTCTGATGAGGAAGATGTCCCCATGCTTGAACTCGACGCCGTAATGCGCAGCGACCGCCTCGATATCCTGTACGGTGATGCGGTTGCCGCCAAAAGGGTGATACGGAATCCCCTTCTCCTCTGTATATGAGACGTAGTCGATCAAGACGCCGCGGCCGACCACGCCGCCTCGGGTATGCCAGTGGTCAATGGTGGGCATCTTGTTCTCCGCCGTGGACTTGGCGGACATGTCTTCTTGAGTTGGATTGAAACCATTGTAGGCAAGGCCGGTCGGCTGGTGGTGCCAGTGGACGAGACTATCCCACTGGCTGCTGTTTTGCGTGTTGAACTCCAGTTCGTCGTCCCAGCCGATGGCGTCGCAAAGCTTGGAGGACCGGAGGGTGTGGACTTTGTGAACGAGCTTCTTGCGCCCTGGGATCTCGGACTTTGACAAGCCATCCAGGGACCAGCTAGACTGTTGTTAGAATGACCGCGGGTCGTTGATAAATGAGGCGGATGCTTACTTCAGAGAGATGGACACTCCGTCTCGGACCTCCGCCCCGGCTGCTTTGATGGCCTCCGGCGTGAGCAGGTTCAGCGTGCCGTAGATATCCTTCTCTCCGTTTTTGTCAAAGATTCCCCACGCGCAGCCCTTTGGCATGCCCTCAACTGGTGGCAGATCATCATAGTCGGGGAGGTTGAGTGTAGAGCCCATGATGATTTACGTGATAGGTTCTGGTCGGAGAGGTGTGAGACAGTCAAAGGAGGCAGCACCAGGCTGACAGGGGAGGTGACCATCGACTTGCTCAAGCAGCACCTTTTGTACTATTTCGCCAAGTGACGAGTCAAACTTAGAAATTTCAATAACTTCTTTGGTTGATGCAAGTCCATGATATGGGCCCTCCTCACTGGCCTGTTGGTCCTTGAGGGGTAGCGCCGCTGCGGTCTGCAGGGATCAAAGCGCTGGACCGGGGGTTCATCTGTTGATACCTGCAGAAACACGGTGATTTTGACGTAGCTATTTGTCCGAGGGCGCATTTGTTCTTCCGCGCCGCATCAAGAATCTCCCGGTGGTCATGTGTAGCGGGTGAATAAGGAGTCTGCCTTCAGACATGGCCTCGAAGCGACTGGTTTTACCTGTGGTACAGCGAAGAGTGGACACTGATTCAGCAGGCTTGGGGAGGCATTTGGGATTGACTTCAGCTTGCTCAGAGGTTGTTCGTGGCTGTGTTATCGATAAGGTGCCAAGTTTCTCAAGCTTCTATTTCCCTTACACATGTCTTCATTATTATCCAAACATGTCCTTCGCCATTCTCATCCCGTGTAGAATCTTGCTGCGGAACGACGGTGAAATGGAACGCCTTCAGCCACCTGAGTGCGGCGTTGACGCGCCCGCTGCCCATCTCCGCGCGGTAACGGCTTCAGGGACTGAATCAAGCTTAATCTTGGCTCAGCCCATCCCCCTGGAACCTTTTCAATTAACGTTTGCCTAGCTCGACGGCACGTAGAGATGACAGCTCGTATGTGTGTGAACACGTAGGATGCTCCCATCGGCATTGACTTCATGTCATCCGGACACATTGTATCAGCGGAGTTTGAGTCCGGCGGAGATGCTGTGCAGCGGTCTGTCGGTCGATCCCGCCTTCAACGCATGGAGCCGGCCCCCCTCCAGAGACTCTAGGCGTTGGCTCCTTGTTCCTCGGTTTCGCTTTCGTAGAATCGAATGAACCACTCGCATTGTCGCTTTCAATGCGAGCTTCAACACGCGTAACAAAAGCTGCGACTAGCCGTCACCCAGGACAAACGGCAAGGATCCGCGATGCAGCAGCCGTGTTGGCGTATTCTTTTGGCCATTCTAGACGAACCGGTTGACAATCACGGAGGGGTAAAAGCAACGTCCCCCTCACTACTCCAAGACGGCTCCCCACGCTAATTCGCCGCGGAGTCGGTAGTTGCAGGGTTCTGCATGGGCTCAACCACGCGGAGGTTGTCCCACAGGCTGGGCAAACTTTGGACGACACGACAATTTCTCCAAAACACCTGCAATGCGATCCAGTGCAGCGGGAAACTGGCCGGCCGAGGTGGCTAGCGCCTAACGCCCACCGGCACATCGAAGACCTGGCGACTCTCTTCTCTCTCGCCCTTTACCGCTAGACTGGTCAAACATCGTGGCCTCCACATCGCTTGTGATGCTGCAGCTCGAATGCGACGAACGAATACGAATACGTTTCCTCTGTCGATCCCAAGGGGTTCTTCGTTGTTTTTTCTGTCCTGTCCACCAAGCCAACGCTCTGCCGGGCTCATGATTCATTCCGAGTTGCTCCACAGTCATGTCCACTGTTGAGTGACAATGAGCGGCCGGCCGAGTCTCTGCCAGGTCGATGGCCGTGGCTCCTCCGAGCTCGAGACCCTGAGAGACACCAGACGAGACCCGCCCATGCATGAACCGCCATGAAGACCGTTTGAGGTGGGATGCCGCTTGGACGCCCTTTCATCATGATCGCATATATGTAGATCTCAAACCCGATCGCTCACAGCCATGGTTCTCTCTCATCTCATCCGAAAACCACAACCGTCAAATCTCCTCAAACCCCACAACTCTCTCGGGCCGTAGGAACACATCACCGAGCAGCCCCATCGCCATGTCCGCACCTCCAGTCCCCGCCGGCGCGACCCCTGCCGGGGCCGCCGCCGTCGACTTCATGGCCCTCAACAAGAAGTACACCGAAGAGAAGGAGAAGCGCCTCCGCGCCGACGGCAACGGCCAGTACGTCGAGCTCGAGAAGGACGAGCGCTTCCGCAAGCTCGCCGAGGACCCGTGGGTCGACCACGCCAAGCTCAACGCGCAACCGCCCAACCTCAGGGACGGCGACGAGGTCAAGGTCGTCATCCTCGGCGCAGGCTTCGGCGGCCTGCTGTACGCGATCCGCTTCATCCAGGCCGGCCTGCGGGCGGAGGACATCCGCCTCGTCGACGTGGCCGGCGGGTTCGGTGGCACGTGGTACTGGAACCGCTACCCGGGCCTCATGTGCGACATTGAGAGCTACACGTACATGCCGCTGCTCGAGGAGACTGGGTACGTCCCGAAGCACAGGTACTCGTACGGCCCGGAGCTGATGGCGCACGCCGAGCGGATGGCCGAGATGTGGAACCTCACGGACAAGGGTGTGTTCCGGTCGCAGATTAGGAGCTACGAGTGGGACGACGAGGCGAAGAGGTGGGATGTTGTGGTTGAGCAGGGCCGCGGGCCCGGCGAGGAGCCCGTCACGATGAAGGTCCGCTCGCAGTTTGTGGTGCTGGCCAACGGTGTGCTGAACCACCCCAAGTTGGCGAAGAATCTGGAGGCGTTTGAGGGTGACATGTTCCACACGGCGAGGTGGAACTACGGTGTCACCGGCGGACTGGGCACAGCCCCCGAGAACCCGCAACTCACCGGTCTGGAAGGCAAGCGAGTTGGAATCATTGGCACGGGTGCGACGGCTGTTCAGGTTGTGCCGCAGCTCGCCAAGTGGGCGAAGGAGCTTTACGTTTTCCAGAGGACGCCTTCGGCTGTTGATGAGAGAGGGCAGAGGCCCACCGATCTGGAGGAGTTCAAGACGAAGATTGCAACTGGGAGGGGCTGGCAACGCAAGCGCACCGAGAACTTCAATGAGTGGATTACTGGAGGCGAGCCGGGAGAGAACCTTGTGAACGACGGCTGGACGACGCTGAAGGCGTACAAGGCCATCATCGGTGGTCCCCACGACGCTCCGCTGAAGATGGAGGACATTCCTGGGCACCTTGGCAACCTGATGGCTCTCGACACGCCCAGATCTGAGAGACTTAGACAGCGGGTTGAGTCGATCGTTGAGGACAAGAAGACCGCCGAGGGCCTGAAGGCGTGGTACCCGGGCTGGTGCAAGCGTCCGACATTCCACGACGACTATCTCCCGGCTTTCAACCTTCCTCACGTTCACCTAGTTGACACGGAGGGTAAAGGTGTGGACCACGCGACCAAAGACGGTCTCGTAGTCGGAGGGACGGAGTACCCCCTGGATGTCATCGTCCTCAGCACAGGATATAGACCGCCCGGCGAGAACATGGCCGAGCCGTCATCGCAGTCCAACATGACCATCAAGGGCCGCGGCGGCCAGCTCATCTCGGAGAAGTGGCTCACCAAGGGCCCGAGCACGCTGCACGGCGTCCTCACCAACGGCTTCCCGAACCTCTTCCTCACGGGCCCGATGCAGATGGGCGCGTCGTCAAACTTTGCCTACGTGACGGACATTGCGGCGCAGCACTCGGCGTACATCTTGGGCGAGGCGATGAAGCGGGCCGGCAAGAGCACGGACAAGGTGGTTATCGAGAGCACAGTAGAGGGGGAGGAGGGTTACGCTGCGAAGATTATGATGCACGCGGCGTGGTTCGCTGGAATCGCGACCTGCACGCCGTCGTACATCACCAACGAGGGTGAGCAGACCAAGCCGGAGGACCAGATGAAGAAGATGAGGGGCGCGCCGTTCCCCACGGGCATGAACAACTATACCAAGTTCCTGGAGGAGTGGCGTGCCGAAGGATCGCTGAAAGGAGTTGATATCACTGCATAGCGTTGGAGCATTTCGAGGAATTAGTGGAGTGAATTTGTAGTAAGAAACAAGCGATGTTTTGAACACTCTTCATCGTGTGAGGCCCTAGGCTAACGACTGCAGTAGATGAGCCGAAGCAACTGTGGTCTTGCCATTCCAGCAAAAGCTTGATGACGTTTAAGGTCTCACATGTACACATCGTAATGACTTTAGAGCTCTACTAAAGTGAAATTGACCAAGGTTCTCTCCGTCAAAAGATCTTGTCCAGGATCTTCTCACCCCCATCCAGGCGATCGGCCTCTTTCCTGAGAGCATCTGCCCTGAACCTTCGGAACGCAGTCTCGATCCTCGCCCGAGCCTCAGGGTCCTTGCTAATACTTCGAGCAGCGGAGGCGGTCCCTGAGACGAAGCCGAGCTCGCCGCCCAGGAACAGACTCCCAAGCCCTAGCAGCGAATAAGCCGCGATGTCACCCGCTTTAGTCGGGGCCATCTTGTCTGTGACATCCGGGATAGGCTCTGCCCACTCGTTAGCATGACATTCACAACTTTTACACACGTGCATGCTTTGACAAACCTGTTCTTCCACTTGCAAACTGCACATGCGTGGGCTTCTCAGTTGCCCGGAACGCCGCAAACATATCCGCCCGCGCCCGTCTCAGCCGGAAGGCGAGGAAGAATCCTAGCCCCAAGCCAACGACGGACCCGATCGTCGCATGGGTGCTGACTCTGGCAGCTGCGCTCTTGAGGAGGTCGCGGTCTGAGTCTTTGAGGTCGTGTTCAAGATGCTTCTCGGCCAGGGCGGCAAGGTCGTCTGAGGAAGGCGACTTGCGGAATGCAGCGAGGGAATCGCGAGACATGGTTGCAAGTTGCTCTTTTTGGGATTCGGGTGTTCGGATTAGAAGAAGATGATTTCCAAGTCACCAGTGAGGAAAATGGTAAGAGTTACTGAGAGGTTCAGAGAGTCAAATATCGACAGTTCAGATGGCGTCTGGAATGGCATCGACAGGGGCAGCCAAGCTTTGGGTTTGGTTCGTCTTAGCGTGTGATGACGTCCTGCATACGTGATTGAACGTACACCGGAATGTGCGGAGAAAGTTCTGGATACCGGAATAGCTTCTTCGAACATCCACTCCAAAATTCTTCCTTCATCTCTTCTGATAGAATTCAAGCTGGTGTCCCTGGCACCCAAGCTGCTGTACCTTAGTTAGGCGTCGACACCCTCCGCCTGCAAATGCTTGCTCACCAGTGTGTTTACTGGGCCTCTGCGCTGTAGCGTCTCTCTGTGCACGCGAGCGCCAGCGCCAGCGCCAGAAGTTGGACTTCTTCCAACTCTCATATTCACGCGAGCTCATCTGAGACTACACACCAACATAAGGAACCACTGTGCAAGAAATGGCTCCTGAGAGAAAGATCTGTCCTTCAAGCCCAAACTCACAGCCTTGCGCGCGACCGAGGAAGAGACCGCGGGGCCACACAATGATTTTCTTGGTGCGCGGGACAGCTCAGATCCTGTGCGGTCCATAGCCCCCGCTTTTGCACTTAACCATCAATCATCGGAAGGGTGGCCGAGTTGGTTATGGCGCCAGGTTAAGGTCAGCTTAACATCTGTTTCCTGGTGGGGCAACCCGCGCGAGTTCGAGTCTCGTCCCTTTCATCTTTTGCGTTTTTGCCGTTCAATTGGTCTTCTCTTAGTCTTTTTTTTGACATCGTGCGAGGAACCTGGAAAGCTTTGGTCCTTTCGCATACTTTACTCAATTGAACGCAAACAACTGCAGTGAATAGGTAATCTCACAGACAGAAAGGTGTTCAGTTATATTTATCATCAAAGTTTAAGCATCTTCAATCTGCCTTGCAGCATTAAGCATGCCACCACCCCCACTATTCTTACCCGGTGATCCCCCAGATCGTACCCGAGTGTAACGAGCCGCTGCAGTCTGTTTTGAATGTTGTCATTGGCCCTGCAATTAATTTTTACATTTTCAGTACCGTACTTATCTTAGTGCTTTTAGACACAGCTCACCTTCGTCACATAGTAGGCAATTCTTGAAGAGAAGGCCGCCGATCGATGTTGTGATTTGATGGGTTTCTTTCGCCGTAACCAATGTAGTCAGGTCACGATCCTAGTACGAAGAACATCCTTGACACCATCTCTCTTGGTCATAAAATCTAGCGAAGGGGGATGATTTGATCCTCTATCAGAACGCAGCCGTCGAATTATTGCGCTGGTACTGCTGCAATTGGTCGTCGACATCCAACGCATCGCCAGTCACTGGGCGGGAACAGACTCTGGCCTACAAGGGCAGTAGTTGATCGAGTGCTCAGATCTACGGAACGAGGAACTTTCCTCAGCGGCAACTTCATAGTTAACCCTCGGCCGGGTATTGTCATTGCCGCCGGAAAAGCTTCAGAGGACATTCTCAATCTTCGAGAAGTAAGACGGAGGAATTTTAGCGGATACCTGCTCTTCACAGTCGCTTTCGGGCACCGCATTAGTGCGGTATTGCTCCACTGCTTCGACAAAACAAGCTTCTTGTTCCGCCGCGACAAGAGGGTCTCAATCTAACTCTAAACGAGAATAGGCGGTAACATTGTCTGCTCAGCGTTAGGTTCCCGTTTACTGCGTCAAAAGTTCCCCCAAAAGACCGCTGAACAGGGATGTCTCTGGCATCTTCAGGCGGTTGGTCCCTGCTGCGTTCTCCGTCGTCTGACACGCAGCCAACACGTAACCATGCGTGTCCCAAGTGCTTGGTTTGCAGCAGGATGAACCGCTTTCCTCACGTTCGGGTCTCGGCACGAACCATTGTTGATCTGCTTTCCAGCAGGTAGTTTGACCGCATAGCCTCAGGTCACACAGCGGATGCTAGCCGTCTCAGCGCCAACGTAAGCCGTTGTTGACCTTCCTATTTGAGCTTACTACTTATTCTTCCATCTCATTCCCATTGCTATCTATCGTGTCCTGGGATTAGTTGTCGATAATGAGCGGCCTCTTTCTCCGACAGGACTCAAACGGCAACAATCGCCTGAGACATGCGGAATAGTCCATAGTTGTGAGATATCCATACGGGACAATTCCAGCACAAACTGAGTCATTTGGCCTCGTAACTATCTTTGCGCTTTGCGTTGCCGTACGCCGTACGGGCATCACTGCCTATCTCCGCGCGTAAGATTACGCCAGTCTCTTGGAAGTTGGAACACGCGCCGCTAACCTGCACCAAGGTGTCCCCTGCTGCCCTCTCATGTGAATTGTTAAATGTTCGACCAACTTCGTCTGGTCTGACAGCATCTTGCTGCAGCTTGGCATTTCCCATCATCAATCTCACCGGCAGCAGCGATGGACAACTTCACCTCCATCGCCGACTGTGAAGGGTCGTTCGGCCCCGCTGCATCGGTGTGCAGTGACCGCTTCGACTTCACGCTGCTCTTTGAACAATCGCTCCTCAACATCGGCCCGTCCGCCGCCCTGCTCTTGGCGCTCCCGCTCCGGCTGCAACAGCTGCTCCGCCAGCGCCGAAAGGTGCTCCGCCATCCCCTCAACGCCGCCAAGATCGTGACGTGCGTCACTTTTGGTGTGATTCAGATTGCGCTGGTGTCGCTGTGGGCTCAGGCGCCGTTCGCCAACCGCGTCTCGGTCGCTGCAGCAGTCCTCGGGGTGCTAGATGCACTCGCGCTCGGCGTGCTCAGCCATACCGAACACGTCCGATCGATCCGCCCTTCGACAATCATCTGCGTTTACCTCGTCTTCTCTCTGGCATTTGACGCAGTGCAATGCCGCACGCTATGGCTCCTTCCCGGATTGCAGAAACTGGCGGCAGTCTTCACAGCCTCACTGACGGTGAAGCTGGCGATGTTCATGCTGGAAGTCCAAGGGAAGCGTAGGTTCCTCATTGCCGCGCTGCGCAACCTTAGCCCCGAGACGACGAGCGGCATTATTGGTCGCGGTTTCTTTTGGTGGCTCAACGGGTTGATGACGCGAGGGTTCAAGGCGACTCTCTCACCTGCTGCGCTCTACGATATCGATGAGGGTTTGAAGTCCGAGGAGCTTCTCCAGCGCCTGCTCCAGCAGTGGGACCAGCGCAAGGGAAAGGGCAAGTATGCACTTATCAAGGCGCTCTTCAGCTCGACCAAGAAAGCTTGCATCGCCACGGCGTTCCCCAGACTGGTTCTCATTGGCTTCAAATTTGCGCAGCCGTTCCTGATCAACAGAATCATCACCTACGTCGACGGCGACAAGGGATCCGACCCCAAGTCTGTGGCTTATGGACTCATCACAGCCACCGCAATGATTTATCTTGGCACAGCTGTACGTGCAATGCTGGCTCTTAGGTGGGAAACCCATGTGCTAATGATTTGCAACTAGATTGTGAATGGATTCTATCAACATAAACTATACCGATTCATCACCATGGTTCGAGGATCTCTCGCATCCTTTGTCCTATCGAAGAATCTCGATGCCAACGCGGCTGCAGCTGAGGACTCATCGGCTGCTCTGACGTTGGTCAGCGCCGACGTGAGGAACATATGCAGGTCCTTTGAGACGCTCCATGAGGTCTGGGCGAATCCTGTAGAGATCGGCATTGCTATTTGGCTGTTGCAGAGACAGCTTGGACTTGGAAGCGTAGGCCCGGCCATCACTATCATAGGTAAGGAGCTATGGCAACTACAAAGCCTAAGAAATACTGATTGTGGACAGTGTGCACCGTTGGTATGAGTAAACTTGGACAACTGATGCCGCCGGCGATGAAGCTATGGAGCGAGAACATCCAGACCCGCATCACTGTGACTTCAGAGGTCCTCGGCTCTATCAAGGAGACCAAAATGCTAGGCATGACGGAATTCCTCCAGAAGGTAATCCAGGATCTCAGAATCACTGAGTTAGTCATGGCCAAGAAGTACCGTGCCATGATTACCTACATGAATGTCCTAGGTGAGATACCGCAGTAACCCTACATGGTGAAGCACGTAACTGACTGGAACAGGAAATTGTCCGAGCATGGTTGGTCCCGTCGTGACCTTCGGAATCGCGCTTCTCGCGCAGAGAATTAATGCGGGAGGGTCGCTTTCTATTGCAACTGTCTTCACATCACTCTCCATCATCGACATGATTGCTGGTCCTTTGGCCCTCCTGATCTCCTCAGTGCCAAGTCTGCTTGCCTCTCTGGGAAGTTTCGAGAGAATTGAGGATTTCGTCGGTAACGACCACCTCTCACAGAGCCCCACTACTATGGAGCAGTCAAGACCTACTCCTTCTGAGAGCGATGCTGGAGTTGAGATGCAGACCTTTTCAACCAAGGCATCTTCGGATCGAGACCATGTCGTTGTGGTCGAAGACGGTTCTATCTCAATCAAGGCTGGAGAAACGCCCATTTTACAGAACGTCAACCTTCGCATCCCGCCTTCAACACTAACGATTCTCATTGGTCGCGTTGGCTCTGGCAAAACAGTCTTGCTGCGAGGTCTTTTGGGCGAACTTCCCATGACCGGCTCTGTCAAGACCTTGGATGGAGGCGTGGCATACTGTGCGCAGAACACGTGGCTCACCACCTCAACTGTCAAGGAGAATATTCTCGGTCAATCGCCACTGAGCCAGGACTGGTATGATAAGGTCGTCCACGCCTGTGCCCTGCTGCCAGACTTCGCGAATCTTTCAAACGGCGACGAAACTGTTGTTGGGAGCAAAGGCCAATCACTCAGCGGCGGTCAGAAGCAGCGTGTGGTAAGTTTCTCTTGGCGCATTTGGAATGCGTCACGTAGGTAATCTAACGCGGATTTAGGCTTTGGCACGCGCGGTCTATGCGAGGAAGCCTGTTCTCGTTGTCGACGATGCGCTGAGTGGATTAGATGCCTCTACCCAAAACCACATCTGGGACAATGTCTTTGGCCAGAATGGTTTGGTTCGTCGGTTTGGAACTACCATCATTCTCGCTACACATTCACGTCAGTAACACAGTGGTGCGGTATCTATCGTCTCTTGAGCTTGAGCTGATAAAACCCGTAGTGAGCTACCTGAAGTATGGTGATCACATCGTCATTCTCGGCGACGATGGTACGATTGCCAACCAGGGGACATTCACCGCTGTTCGACATAGCGCCTACCTCGAAACGTTGTCCATTGAGGACAACAAGCACAGCAAGAACGATGAAAGCGGCACATCTACCCCCGAAACTTCAGAGAAGAGCAAGAAACCAAAAGCATCGGAGGGGAACGACAAGGAACTGGATCTCCTGAGAAAGGCCGGAGATACGACCCTTTACTGGTACTACCTGAAGTCAATTGGTTGGCTGTACGGCTCTCTCGGGGTGCTGGGCATGTTTGGCGACTGTTTTGTCCGGGTATTTCCCCGTAAGTAGCCCCTTATCCTTCATTTGGATCCGGTCCTGACGGAATGACAGAGGTTTGGTTGAAGTCCTGGACCGAAAACGATGCAAAGACTGGAGGAGCAGACACCGGCATGTACTTTGGTGTCTACGCCGGCATGTCTGTCGGCGGGTTGTTTATCATTGGACTAAATATTTGGTACGATGCACTGGAAGAGCCCAAGCGTTACATGGACTGACGAGCGCACAGGATGATGTTTGTCATGATTGTTCCCAAGTCATCTCAGAACCTGCACTGGAAGTTGCTCCAGACCGTCATGAGGTGGGTCGAAGCAAGCCGAATGAGGTGCAGAGTTTCCGCTGACAATTTGTAGAGCACCTTTGTCTTTCTTCCTGGTTAAAGACACAGGCGATCTACTGAATCGGTATGGTCTCCTTCGTATCCCCGATGCCCTCCAATACTGACATGTAGAAGATTCAGCCAAGATCTCTCCCATATTGACCGAGACCTCCCAACCGCATTATTCATGACTTCCATCGGTAAGTGCCAACCCTCATCAGGAATCACAGCATTCTAACAAGGCGAAGCGGTTCTGGACTGTCTTGCTGGATTGGTTCTCATCATGATCGGTGCCAAGTACCTCGCGGGTGTGATCCCTGTCCTGCTGGTCGCTCTTTACTGCTTGCAGGCCTTCTACCTGAGAACCTCTCGACAGATGAGATTCCTCGACCTTCAGGCTCAGGCACCACTACTGACCAAACTAGTCGAGACGATTGATGGTATCTCTACTATCCGGGCATTTGGCTGGCAAGGTGCATTCCGCGACTCATCACTCCACCTCCTGGATCAGTCTCAGCGGCCTTACTACCTTCTGTTCTGCATTCAACGATGGCTTACTCTGGTTCTCGACATCCTTGTTGGCGCCATCGCGGTTCTCCTCGTCTCGCTCGCAATGACGATCCCGGAATCGACCAGCACTGGTGCGATCGCTATTGCGCTTTACAATGTGCTCAATTTCAATTCGTCACTCGCCACTCTCATCACCTCTTGGACGGAGCTTGAGACGTCTCTGGGTGCCATCTCAAGATTGAGAACCTTTGAATCCAAAACCCCTGTTGAGCCATCCCCTTCACAAGAGGAGCAAGCACCTCTCCCGCCTAATTGGCCTTCCGAAGGTCGACTTGAGATCAACAACGTCACAGCATCTTACTCCCCAGACACTAGGCCAGTGCTGCAGGACGTATCACTCACTCTGCAGCCAGGTGACAAGGCCGCAATCTGTGGTCGCACTGGCAGCGGCAAGTCAACACTGACCCTCACCATCTTCAAACTTTTGGGCTTAGACTCAGGCTCAATCGTAATCGACGGCATTGACATCTCTCAGGTGCCGAACAACGTGCTTCGTCGTCGTCTAATCGCCATTCCCCAGGAACCTCTGCTCTTCCCCGGAACGCTGCGCACTAATCTCTTCCCCCGCACCGAGGGTCTCGGCGCCGGTGAGATCCCCTCAGATGAAGCCCTCATCTCTGCCCTCACAAAGGTGTCTTTGTGGTCAGCAATCTCCCTAAGTGGCGGCCTAGACACCGATGTCTCCAACTTGGCCTTGTCAAAGGGCCAGAAGCAGCTTCTCTGTCTCGCACGCGCCATTGTCCGCAAGCACTCGAGCAATATTCTCGTTCTCGATGAGGCGACGAGCGCTGTTGACCAGGAGACGGAGGAGATGATGGCCAAGATTATTGAGACTGAGTTTGCAGCTCATACTGTGGTATCTATAGTTCACAGGCCACAGGCGCTGCGGGGATTACACATGGTGGTGACTCTGCAAGATGGCAAAGTCCTGAAGGTCGGCCCTCCTGAGATATGACAAAGCACTTGGCTTTTTCATTTATCCACAACGTTTCATAGACTTTCGGACGTACTACACTCAAATATATTAATGGATGGTCTGTTTGCTTACGGGGCCAGTTCCGAAACTTCCGTGTGCACGATTAATGAATTCGGCATGCTGATCTTCAGCCAGAACCGGACAGTCAAGTGGAACCAGGAGTCTTTGAGTTGCATCTGCATTTCCATAGTTCGTGTCTCCTTTTTCCGCAAGAACTTGTTCCGGAAGTGATGTGACACGAGCAAAATAACTCAGTCTCTATTCTCACGGGACTTCCGGATGTGGGCGTCAGTCTCAGCAAGTGTGGAGAGCGCAGGAGGCCTTGTACTCCAAATGAGCTGCTGTATTCATTGGAACGGTCACGAAACTGAGTCGAGTCCTTCTTCTAAGTTCTGTCCGTAATAAAGTCTGCCCAGGTTTGTAAACAACTGTCGTTCTCGGTGCCATATCAATGCAAATGCGTCAGATTGACTACTTCTCGAACGGCCAGTTCAAAAAGTACTAGTTTGTTTGCGTAGCATATTGCTATCCGCTCCACGTACTCCGCGGAACTCAGGCGCTGTGATCCGGAGCGGTCCCGGGTGATCTGGAGTGATCCGGGGTTGGCAGGGGGGTGTGACACACCGGGAATACCGATACAACTAACTCAAAGCTTAATGTCGGTGACGGCTTGCGACTTGTCTCAAGTTTTACAGACGAACCGGATTCGACGTGCGAGCTGAAAAGGTCCAGCAAACTGGAACTCAACATCCCGGACGCGATGCAGATCCGACACCGAAACTGGTATTTACCATTGCCAGAGGCTGGTGGGGACCTCACAGGACGTGACGCGTCTAAGTTGGCCTTAAACTTTAAACTCACAGACTCAGACGGGTCTTCACATTCGTGAAGTCCACGAGCGCCCGTAGTAGGGAGCGTGCAGTTGGCGTTGAACGTATTACCGTGTCGTGCCGTGCCAGGAAGGGAAATTTGATTGGAAAAGCTCCTTTTGGCAGCAGTGAATAGGTCGTCGCAAATCGACGTGAAATACATACAATCTTTCATCCCATGATCAAACATTCTAGAAGGTGTACAGGAATAGCTCAGCTCTAAGCACCAACACCTTGGTAAAGAATCGTTTGATCGACCTTCAAACACAAGTGCTATGCATAAGGCTGTCGTGGTGCTTGGCATATTGGCCACTGTCGGTGAGCTCCGTGGCGCAGCTTTTGACCCGGCGGATGGATTTCAAGGAGGCGAGTCAGCACCTATTCCACACCGAACGCTTCTCCTGCGCGCAGCGACATCTTCGTAAAGCGGAACTTACGAAATATGCCGTGTACAACGGTGATATTTTGAAACGGGCGTAAAACGTTACCCCAGTTCTATTGATACTGTCGGACTCAATAACCGCCAACATCAACAGCACCTTAGGGTGAAGATGTGAGTATAAATCGTGTGACAAGAACTGCGTTCGTCGCAACTCTTTTGTCCTGTCATCACAACATCTCATCCCATCATTGCAACATCCCACCGGGCCAATCACAGAACTCTATTTCATAATTTATATCGCAACACAAACGTTGAACGTTTACCACATACATCAAAATGCGTTTCCAGATCGTCTTCGCTGTTCTTGCCACCTACGCCGCCTCTGTCATGGCCGGAGCCTGCGAGGACTGCCAGAGAACTTGCCCCAAGCCCAGTGAGGCCGAGTGCAGTAAGTCAACTTCCGCAAGTTTTAGAAGAACAAGCACTGATCACCACGATTTTGTAGACACTCTCTGCGCTCCCATCTGCAACGGAAAGCGATTTGTCGCATAAGCGGCGCTGTGCAAATAGTCATGGGGACGTTGGACGGAGGATAGTACATTAGCGAATACATCTGACTTCCAAATCCAATTCTGGTGCCACGTGTTGTTGTAACGACTATTGCGGTTTCTGTGAGGGCGACTGGATTCGCAGATGAACAATGTTTGCGTGAGCAATGAAGTACCCAAACGAGAGAGCTACCGATCCACGGCATTGATACGGTCATGGAGAAGTAGGAGTCCCTCTGTCATTTTGGCCGGCTTGCATTGCAATGACTGCGGATCAGAAAGCCCCCTGATTTGGCGATCAGTCACCGGGTGGTCAGAATAATGACCATGGTCTCGGCGCCAAGATGGTGTTGCAATTGTTCATAGCTGAGAATGGAACTACCGGAGGCCTTCAACCAGAAAAGGAGCGTGGAGATGACCACGAGAAATGGTTCACCCCAATTCGATTCTTGGCTTGATCAGCTGAATAAAGTGTGGCTTCAGAACCTCATGTGTGCTGCCCCTAATCTAGCCTGGATCAGGCCCAAACCCCTCCCTGTTGGAACAGAGGCGCCGCTTTTGCTCCTGGGAGCCGTTCGGCTGGCTGTTAGCGCAAAGAGCTACCAGACAGTTGGGTCAGAAAGGCAAAAGCCGTCATTGTGACTATTGGGACTAGAGTCAAAACAAGCTTATTCTAATAAACTACTCGGATACCCTGAATCTCACAGTCACTTCTCCAAGCAATTCTTACAATCCAAAATGCAATCCATCTGCCGGTATATGAGCTCTTTCAAGCGCTGTCGCTTCCCTTTTCTTGTCCCAGATCATTGAATTGCAAGCTTCCAACCCAATCTAGTTTGAGGTTCCATCGTTCTCTCCCTCTTTTACAGTTATTCAACTCTGTTTCTGCCATCCCAATCTCTTCCGCACTCAGAGGCTCGATCATGGGCCAAAGTTACAGCTATCAGTCATGCTATACGGACTTGGTCCATGGACAGCGCACGCTGGGAGCCGCTACCTTAGTCGCCAATGACATGACCATCGAAAAGTGCAGCAGCTTCTGCTCCAACTACAAATATTTCGGGGTCGAGTACGCAAAGGAATGCTGGTGCGGCAACACCATTCAGGAAAATCAAGTTGTCGCCGTTTCAACAGACTGCAGTTGGCCTTGCAGCGGCTCATCCTCGCAGACCTGCGGTGCTGCCAGCCGAATCAGCGTCTACGAGCGTTGGTTGTACTTCCCTGCCACCCACGCGACCCTTGCCGACACACCTTATGTTGGCTGTTTCGCCGATGGCAACACCCGCGTGCTTCCTAGCAAGCAATTCACCTCCGACTCCATGACAGCAGCAGCATGCGCTGCCAACTGCGCCGGGTACACGTACTTCGGCACACAATGGTCTCGAGAATGCTGGTGCGGCAATACCCTGCCGACTGTCAGCGCTCCGGATGCGGACTGTTCAATGACTTGCACTGGATCCAGCTCCGAGACCTGTGGAGGTAGCTTGAGACTGAGCGTCTATGGACCTAATACCAAAGCTGTATACAATCCTGGAAGCACTTCCAACACGGTCACCACCACATCTCCTGCTTCCGTGTCCAACTTCGCCTACCAGGGTTGCTACACCGACAATGTCCCCCAACGTGTACTGTCAGGGGCAGTCAAGTTCGATGGCGCCATGACCCTCGAGATGTGTGCCTCTTTCTGCAGCTCCTCGAACTACGGAGTTTTCGGTGTCGAGTACTCTGGCGAGTGCTACTGCGGAAACTCCTTGGACACCGCCAGCAAAAAGGTGGCTGAGACTGAGTGCACGATGAAGTGCAAGGGCAACAACGCCGAGCTATGCGGCGACGGAAATCGTCTCAATGTCTTTGCCCTTCCCTCCGGATCCATCACAGCTACATCCAACCCAACCGGCAGCACGAACGGCTTCTGGTATCAGTCATGCTGGAACGACAACATCAACGGCCGTTCCTTGAAGGAGAACATCCTGTTTGCCGACGACATGACGGTCGAGAAATGCTCAAATTTCTGCAAGAGTTATCAGTACTTCGGTCTCGAGTATGGCGGCGAGTGCTACTGCGGCAATACTCTCGGAGGCACGCAGGCTCCAGAGGCAGACTGCAGTCAACATTGCAAGGGAGACGGTACGCAGTTCTGCGGCAACGGCAACAGACTCAATTTGTACAGTATCAACCCGCCCGCCGGAACCTGCAATGCAAACTTCCACGGAGATTTGACTTCATTTTCTGTGTCGATCGGGACCGACAACGACTTGAAGACCTGGGTCCACGAGACAGGTGGTGCTGCCATCTCCTACGTCACCGGGGACCAGAACGCTCTCTCGTACCAGGCCGCATTTGGGGCTTCGGTGAGCGGCTCCGACAACCTTTGGCAAGCCTTCAATGTCATACAAGGGGCCGTCTACGAGGTGTCTGTCAGATTCAAGGTTGGCGGCTCTCTCGGCAGCATTTCGGCTTCTCTGCAAGTTGGGAATCCAGGTGTCGGCCTCAGCGACGTTGCAAGCGATACACAGATCGTCCTCGCCAATACTGCCAGCTCGAATGATGGTGTTTGGCAGACCATGAAGGTGACGTTCACGCCTCGTTTCAATGTTGCAAAAGTGTATCTTAAGGCTTCTATGGCTTCCGGTGCAGGTAGCTCGTCATATGTCGTTTGGGACAGCGTCACATTCAAGCAAACATCCGCTTCGACATACAGCGCGGCCTCTACCAACGGACAGATGTTCGTCGACTACCGATCGGGGGTCGTACAATATGCTTCCTGGGTCAGCCCGGGAACTGACGACATAGTTGCACCCGCGGCAACAAAGCCTACGATCAAGGAGATGGCCACCTCCGGGTACAACAACGCCGCTGGATCGCGCCACGTCTACATGGGAAGCTCCAATGATGCACCTGCAACCGGACCAGCTTGGCGTTTGGCAGGTCTCTTGAGCGGGAACCCGACAGCGAAGTCCGTGATGCGGACTCATTTCAGGTCAACTAACAGCAACAACTGTTTCATGCAGATGCTGAGTCTCGGTCAACTTATTGGGATCATGATGCTTGATGGCTGCCCCGGTCAGTGGCAGACATTCGAGTCGGTTCCATTCTATCCTGCCGAGGATCGTTGGTGGCAAATGTCTATCGAATGCTACAACCAGGGCCACGATGCGTCGGCTTGGGTGGATAGTGTCGAACTTCGCCCAGCTTCATGATTGAATCTCTTGTGCAAGTCTATGGATGGCGTCAGTGTTACCGACATTAGAAAAATATTATTTTGTAATACGACGATTTCTCTTCTGGCTGATACGTCCTCAAATTCACTCCTCTCTAGTATTCGAATGCTAGCCCATTTTGTGCCTGTACGAGCGGAAGTTCTTGGTATTTGCTGCTTGTATATGCTAAAATCTCTATGCGGGAAATATAATCGATCGAAAACCGCCGGGACTCCGCCGTACGTCTTCAGGCGATCAATGAGAATTCTCACGGTGGCCTTTTCTTTTTAAAGCTGACCTCCACTGTGACAGTCCTGGTCTGGATGATCGCGTTATTCAGATTGATGGCCTGTTCTGCGGAAATGTCGTCATGATAAGATGGAGTATCTTTGTAAGCGGGGATAGTTCGTGAGGCCGAACGATCACCTCCTCCCCTTTCCATATCGAACGCTTCACCGTCTTCTTCGTTGGGCTGTGGGTGCCCGTTGCGATTCCGTCTGCCATTCGAGCCACCAATGGTCATACGGCTGATGGTTGTGCTGCCTGTGACACTCTTCTTGCTTGCCTTTGCGTATGTGCTTTCGCCGATTATTTTTGGGGCGACGTGACGGAAGAACTTTCGAAGAGTCGGAAGAGCAGCGCAGATAATGAGAAGATTCGCTTCGACA
Source organism: Colletotrichum sp. SAR11_240 (assembly GCA_025328625.1). NCBI lineage: Eukaryota > Fungi > Ascomycota > Sordariomycetes > Glomerellales > Glomerellaceae > Colletotrichum > Colletotrichum sp. SAR11_240. The sequence goes on from JAKMXA010000260.1 coordinate 22,362, forward strand.
ATGCTGCGAGAAAAAGCACATTAGAGGGATGAAACCATAGGGGTACAAATTGGGACGACATCATCTACTTACATCCAGAGACTAGCATAGGAGATGGCCCAGGTTTGATCCAGACTGGTTAGCATGGCGGGAAGCAGCGAAACCCGGATGAGAGAAGTAACAACAGTTCTTGAAGTCAAAGGAGTCAGTCGTCTTTTCGTTTCCCATCATAGGGGGGGACTTTGGTTGTGCTTACAGAGACCCGACTGCGAATATGAAGAACAGCCCGATCTTCTGCCGGCGTGGTATTTGTAGCTTCACCACGATCGGAATCGGCAACGAGAAAATCATGACGTCGGACACAATATTGGCGACGGCTGTCGCAATGTAGATTGCCGGGCGGTCGATGCATGTTCCTTCGGTAATGGTCACGTCCCAACTCATCGCTATTGGATCACACGCAAAGATGAGAGCAAAGAAAAGAGCAGCGCTGTAGCTTATGATGACACCCAGCGTGATCCATACCGCCCACTTGAACCATCTTTGGGGCGATAGTCGCATGTAGAAGATTAGAAGTGAGACTTTGGCGAAGCTTCCGCAGATCGTGTAGATAGGGGCGGCGAGGAAGACGTCCTGAGTTTGATGGCATGTCAGTAGTTGTCGTCTTCTGCAGATCCATAGCCATTTACCATCATGAAGATGTGGAACTTCTCTATCGGAATCTCCCAGGCGTGGACTCCGCCAGCACCCACTGCGAACATGTCTGTTTAAATCATTGTCAGTATTAGGGAGAATTCATCAATATTGAGTAGACCTACGTGTACACAATGCAATAGTCGTTATTGACGTGAGCTGAATTCATGTCAGCATGATGTAACCATCAAAAGATGCCGGTACTTGGCGAGGCACAGCTCGCTTATGCCTGCAGTGCGATGTGATCTGGAATTCCAGACTGTTGGAACTTACCCAAGCCAAAAGGAGAAATACTACCGAGCATTAAGTCAGCATGAATAACGCGCGATTGTCCTGTGGCATACTCGAGAGAAGGGTGTCAGAGCGAGGTGGTCCTCAACTTACAATCGTCAAGTTGCAGGCGGCCGACAAGGAATGCTTTCGTATACAGACGCTGCGCCATGAGCAAGGCACTCAGAAAAGATCCCACCCCGCATACCCAAAAAGCCGCCGGAACAGCCTGCCGCTGTGGATGGTCGAAGTTGACCACGTAGCCTTCCGGCGCTGGAAGCAGCGTGACTACGCCATTGACCACGGGCATCGTGGACACGGAGTGGTGTTGCCTCCTTCGATTTCGATGGGATATGGACGAGTTGTCATGAAGTTGAAGAGATCACACCGGCCCGAGTCGACGGAAAAGGAGTGGACCGTCGCTTTACAGAAAAATGGTCCCCGAGCGGTAAACGCAAAAGAAGGGTGCTTGGAAGAGTGCCGGTTATGTATAGAAGAACTTAAACAGTAGTCGGGCTAAAGGAAACCTTCGTCCTTGCTTCTGACAGTTTGAGTTCCATTTCAACGATGCATGTCCTGTGCTGATAGCCTGATTCATACGACGCGTTTCCTGACTGGCCTCAATGGGAGTCCCTGCAGTGTAGGTTCCTGGTAGAACCCTAAAAACGCGACTTGCCGTGGTTTTGAAGCCAGAATGGAGTTCTCTTCTCCGTGAATCTCTACCTTACCGATGGGGAGAAGCACACTACATGAGAGACTGCCTGACTGAAGCAGCTAGAACACCGCCTACCTAGCACTCTATCAAAATCTGAACATGGCCGTCTTTTGCGAGGCTCACCCATCAGACTTTGGAGACGCTACTTTTCTCATGCGAGAAAGTTGGCTTTGTGTCTTATTGTTTCCTCATCTGCCCATACTACAGTGGCAACCTTGCGCAACGTCCATATTGGTCGCTCATTGGATCCAGTATCTCGGGATGGCCAGCTGACTATGCGGCCTTTCCAAAAGACCGAATGGACGGAAGCGAAACCCGACAGGCTCCGTATGGTGATGTGGCCTTCCTGTAGGGCGTAGAGAGCTAATGTCCCCGGGCCATCAGTTGCCAGCTGTGCAGCAGCATTACACGTGTATCTTCAGACGAGATGCAACACAAAACTCTACAGTACCAGGGCTGACTGCCAGAGTCATCAGAAATGGAAAATGAACACAGAAAATAGGCGCAAACATAAATCTGCAGCTTATCCTCTAGGCCTGCTGAAGATTTTTGTCCATCACTTCCCCCTCAAGCAGGTCGCTTGCGTAGGGCTTCGGCAGCCCCTTGTCGTTGAACCTTGACCACGGAAGCATGCGTCCAGTTTAGCTTCGGCGGAACTCTCTTTTGCGGCCCCAAGCTGGGGAATGTTGGCGCGTTGTTACTCTGACTTTGGCCTGCATCGGCCGTTGCAGGGGCGTACCCCGGCCATCTAGAGCACCAACATGATACAGCGTGCGGCACGGTCAGTTGGGCCCCATTTGGGCGGTAGAAACACGAATTCACCATTCGTTGCTTCGGACTACTTTCCCCATGTTCCCTAACCCCCCATCTGGCCGATGTGGCGATGCAGGGCGCAGACTGGGTCTTTCAACGATGAGGCCAGACGTACATAAACGACATTGATCACCACTCATTCAACACCTAGGGCTTCTAGCGAAGACCCTTAATTGGACTTGTTGGCCGGACTCGGGACCAGGTCAGCCACTTCCGCGTGCCCAGGACCCTAGGTTTACTTGGATGCAAGTGAGTCTGCTAACGCAGCTCGGCCACTCCCACGTCGAGGTGTTCATCGATGTCGTATCAATAAATCTTCGCAACCCGAGAGGATTGCTCTATTAACGCTCCCGATGCCACCCTACTGCGCAGGTCTTTTGAACCCCTCCTGCAATGCATCTTGACGGGCTAGTCCTCCGGTGCTAGGTCTCACAGGGGTCCACGGCATACCAGCTGCATAGGATAATGTCTTCCGCAGGTCGGCGAGACGAAGCGAATATAAGGACGAGCCCACGGCAATCGCGTGAAATCGGCCGCTCTGGTATTCCTCTTCGTTGGTGTGTAACCATATTCTCTCATTCAGCGCGCCTCTTCTGGCTTGGTTTTGCGAGGTGCAATTAGTGATCGCACACCTAAGGTATCTTGCCCGGGCAGTCAATTCCACCAAAGCCATCCCTCCGGGCCAAAGCCGAAACCATGAAGTCAACCAGCGCGAGTCTCGCGTTGGGCGCTGCAGCTTCGTGTGCCTCGACTGTCTTGGCACAGCAGACCTACCTTGATTCGACGGCATGCGTGAGTCGTTGTCCCTTTTCTCCAGGTCTTGGCGGTTTCCCTTTTAACTCTTGTAGCCATGTGGGATGCTCCAAGAGTCGATAGTGATACTAATTATCATGTGGACAGTGCTTGAAACTGAGCAAGACGACCGGTCTAGCTGACAAGGTGTTCTTCCCTGACTCGACCGACTATACGGATCGCATGAGTACATACTGGTCTGTCAGTGCAGCTCTCAACCCGTGGTGCATCGCTCAGCCATCGACTGCCGAGGATGTGTCCGCCATCATCAAGACATTGGTCGCCAATGACTGCACATTTGGCGTTCGTGGTGGGGGTCACGGATCCTTTGCCGGGTCGAACAGCGTTGAGGATGGTGTGACTATCGACTTCGGTACGTCGTCTCTTGATCGCATTATCAAACGTCACATTGACAGTTCCCAGGGTACATGAACGGCACCACCTACAACAGGGACACCAAGCTCGCCTCCATCCAGCCAGGTGGCCATTGGCAAACCGTCTACGACACCCTCGCGCCCCACGGCGTCGTCGTCACCGGCGGCCGAGCCGGAACGGTAGGCACCGGTGGCTTCATCACCGGCGGCGGCAACTCGTTCCACTCAGCATCCCACGGCATGGCCGCCGACAACGTCGCAAACTTCGAGGTCGTTCTCGCCGACGGCTCCATCGTCAACGCCAACGCGACCTCCAACCCCGACCTCTGGCAGGGCCTGAAGGGCAGCGGCGCCAACCTCGGCCTCGTCACTCGCTTCGACATGTACGCCATCGAGTTCCCCGACCCCACGAACCCCGTCATCTGGGGCGGCAACATCTTCTACGACCTCAGCTCCGGCCCGAAGGTCGTCGATGCCCTGGTCGACTTCACGGAGAACGTCTACAAGGACGAGAACAGCTCGTCTATCATGTACTGGGTGTACCTGCCCTCGGCCGGCGGTATGTTCCTCAACGCTGCGATTGAGAACGCTTTGGGGAAGGTCAGACCCCCGGCGTTTGATGGGTACTTTGCCGCCGGGAATATCACGCAGGACACCACCAAGCTCGACCTCATGTCCAACGTTTCCAATGAGCTCGGCGAGGGTCAGCCTCCTGGTTTCCGAAACGCATGGTTCACCTTGGCCTTCGACAATGACGCTCGCATCATCAACTACGCAGCTGACAAGCATTACACACTGGTTGCGGATCTGGAGGCGGCTGTCGGCGTCGAGTCCGGCTTCAACACCCTCTGCATGTTTCAACCGATCACCAAGTCTATCGTTGAGAAGGGCGTCCAGAACGGAGGCAACATCATGGGTCTGGACCATTACATCCAGAGGGGCAATGGCATCATGTTTCTGCTCACGTTCGCCATCGACGGTGCTGACAAGGAGGCGATTGCATTCCCTCTGATCAAGGCTTACATTGACGATGTGGAGGCTCACGCGGTCTCTTTAGGTGTCGCGTGGGAGTGGAAGTATCTCAACTATGCCCACAAGGTGCAAGATGTCATTTTAACCTTTGGAGAGGCCGCTGTTTCTAAGCTCAAGGCTGCTTCTGCCAAGTACGACCCGAGTGGTGTTTTCCAGAACCTCCGTCGTTCAGGGTTCAAGATACCTGTCTGAAGAGTTTGGGCTATGAAGAGCTAACCAACGATATTCATGACCATTCACATGACACGTAATGTTCAAGCCACATAAATTAATGAAACACGAGAATTCACGCATATTATTTCATTACATGTTGTGCTTCAACAGGCAGTACAATTGAATTGCCACGGAAGTTACTCATGGCTTCAACAACTCTAAAGTTCCTTTCCAGGCAATCTAGGAGTGAGCTGAATACTTGAGCGCCGTGATCAGTCACGGTTTTTTCTTGCTGGTCTCGGGGGTATTCTTAGATGAGGGCTTCGAAAACAACCAGCTACCTACGACCAAGAATCAGTGATAAATCGCAACGTTATTTCCCAGCTACGAGGCAACTTACTGGCTCCGTGTAGTTGGAATTTCAACACAGCTGATGCAACACTAGCTTGTCATCTCGTCAAATGGCATCGGGGTCTCTTTGGGCTTGGCCTGTCTGTCATCTTCACCCATTGAGTATTTCAGGGTTTGTATTTGTGTATTTCAAGCGAAGAGATATCAATTCCATTGGGACACAAACTTTTGTTTTTCATAGAGGGTTGGACACTCTCCATTCCCGTAGCCAGACGGACTGGCTTCATCTCAATCCAGCCCAAACGCAAATTGAATTGCCGTCTTTTCCGTCTTTCGGTTGCCATTCCATACCTTTTTATAACAGTCAGCCGACCCTTAAACACCAGAAAGAGTATTAGTAAATAAAAAAGAACATAACGCCGTGCCAAATCATAAAGCATTCATCAAATGTATGCGTCAATCCAGGTGCGTGCTGAGGCTCTTCCCAGCTTTGGGCTTCACCTCGATTGTAGGTCTAAAGAATGTTGTGACTGATTCGTTTAAAGAAAGCTGTCATTCTCTATCACGGCTGTCCTGCAGGTATTATCTCGCATGTAATTCTCCTGCAAGCGGCAGAACGGATCAAACTCCGACTTGCCATTAACAGCAAGACCAGCAAGAACCACCGAGCGGTGTCTGGACCATCATGGGGATTTAAAAAGTGGCAAATTGTAGAGACATTGCCTGGCCAGATTTCAGCGACAAAATACCACCATCAAATATATAGTCAACCAGTGAGTAAGCCCCACTTCGCTTGGGCGTAACAGGCAAGAAGAGTGAAGAACGCTTAGTGCATTGGTAAATGACTCTGGTGAAACCTCCCCATGTCACCAATACTGCGTTGCCGTTGTACATCATCCTTCAGCGTCTCAATCCTTGGAATACTTGAATGCTTGATTTGCAGTATTCATCTCTAATTACCTAGCGAGCGAAACAAGCGCAATATGTAATAACATGAATCTGCCAGCCGCGGGACGAAGTCATACCACTATGAGAAACGACGATATGGACAAAGGATTTCAACGGATGGCTTTGGTTCGCCACTTCCATTCCAATTTGAGGACAGAATCAGGTTACAATCTGCTGGACTTTATACTTGCCAGCCTAAATGGCTCGTGCCTGGGTTTGAAACTCATCACTCATGGCAGCTTACCACGTCACGAGAAGAGATGCCGGTGAATTATAAAAGCATTAGAAGCCGTCTTAACATGATAAACAACCCAGAATTATCCCTGTGTGCTCCTGCTTAGTACAATAGCAAGAACCACCTGACAAGACTGCGTTGAAACCATCGGTTGTGCATTAGATGCCGCTTTATTGAAAGCAGCTTTCGGCATCTGGGCTGCCGCCCACGCATAGATCTCTCTTCTCCGTTTCCTCTGTCATATAAGTATTTGCGTAATCATTCCTCAGAAATGAGATGTGCGTGAGTTGGAGTTGAACCCTCATACGCACTCCCGAAAAAACCTACGCTGATCACCAGACTCTCAATCCTACATGGAATTGAGTTAGCAGTAAACAATCAGACAACGCCATTTGCCATGGCCGGCTTCAGCGATCCGCGGAAACACTCAATTTATAGTCTAGCAGCAGTCTTAACAATGCCTCGTAAGTGATAACACGCGTGATTGCTAGAGATAAGGCTTCCCAGCTGTGAATAGCTCTGGGACATCTGCTAATTTTGCAAATACGGCACTACTGTTATAAAACGCTCATCCCCCAGCGGTTTTAATCATTGACCTATTCAGTAACATTGGTTCAAAGTATTCATCCTCCTGTCGAGAGTAATGCGGTTGTAGAAACTACAAAGAGCACAACATCTCGCTGTTGCGAAAAAGCTGAGAGCGAAAGGAATATATAAGACAGGAGCAGGCGATCTTATTGCCGCCTGGTTACGCTCTACGTCTTGCGAGACGCTTAATTTATCTTGTTTAGAAAGAAAGAGGCAACAAAACCATAGTAACCATTCCGTTTCCGAGACCGAAGATTTCTCTCCCTACTATGGCCTTACATCCGCCTTTCCACGCCCGTGGCGGAAATGAAACATCAGTTGACGTTCACGTTATGGCATCTCCATCCCGCATCTCGGTCGTCCTGCAAGTATTGTCAACTACCTCACCTCATAATCTCCTGTCATAAATGTGTCATGTCCAAGGACAAGTCACCCAAGTACCGCTGCCACGAGACCAGCTAGATAAATTCACTGTTCCCACGGAAATAAGGATAAGTCCGAAGCTGTCCAAATTGGCTGGATTGAGCCCGAGACCTGCTGCGACCACCTCCACAAATATATACTCAGGCGCGAACTGGCAACACACCAAGACACACGCACCAACCCGACCTGCTCTTCATGCGACAGCGCACCGCAGTATATATACCATGTCACAATAGCACACTGCGTCGTAATGAATGTACACCAATCGAAGATGGGCGGCGTCATGCGATTTCTTAGAGTTGTGCAAACACCGACCGAATGCTTCGTGACAACGTGCGCGCGAAGCTCTTGAAATCTAATTTCCACGAATATTCATCTTTATCAAGGAGTCATTCTTCGACGTCTTCATCTCCCAGTCAGTCTCTTTGACGACGGCATTATTCATGTAGTAGATGGCTGTTCAATGTTGCCGAACACTATTCTCAGCAACCATATGATCTGCCCAGACACAAAAGAAAACTGCAAATCTTTGGAAACATGAAGTTACATGTTCTGGAATGCAAATTGGCCTCCGGAAGTAAATACAGACGGCAAGTCTTCTTTTTTATATCCAACTCTTTCCAACTTGGAAGTCTTCAGCAACTGCATGCTGAACTCTTCAACCAACAACCATTCGCCCCACAATTCCTTCCTTCTCCGATTCTTCAACTCGGCCGTTCCGACTTACCCCGAGACAAAAACTCGGCCAGCCGAGCCAACCCCTCGGATTGCCGACGTTACCCGAGCACACAACCCGCACGCGAACCACCCCTCCGAGCCGAAACAGCCTCCCACAAGCGTGTCCAATCCGAGGACGGTGGTTCGCTGGGACGGACGAGGCTGAAGTGGTTCGGGGCATTTTTGGAACGGGCTTCTCGGCACGAGGCTATGGTTCTACCCCACGGGCCATGGCTGGCGAAACGTATCGGGGCAATTCGTCATGGGGCGGAAAGGCTATGCCGTGACCGGGAACGCTTGCCACAGCTCGCTCACAATGCGCATATAAGAAATCTTGGGTGCCCAGAGTTGAAGACGGAAAAAGGGAATTCATATGCTTTGCGTGACTCCTATGCTACGTACAACTTGGTACAACTACAATCTTCCCGCCGAGACCTCCCCCCTTCCCACCGGGCTCCCCAGTGTCCAAAAAAACAGAGAAAATTCTAACAGTTGTTTACCATCCTCCGCTTTTATGCAATTCGACCGCGTGGGTTGGTATCTATCTCCCGTCGCCCCCGAGTCGCGCCTCTTGTTTACAGAAACGGACCAACGTCTAATGTCGCAGGGAAAGGTCTTTGAGTTCGAGGAAAAAAAGGTCGGCGCCGAGGTGTAGGTTGTTGTGTGTGTTATTGTGTCTATAGCTACACATTATGGTGGGACAATTTACAAGGTGTCCATCTTGTCGAGGATGGCCTTGGTGAACTGGTGGGTGGTGGCATCACCGCCCATGTCGCGGGTGCGGACCTTGCTGCGGGGTTGTTAGCTGGGAGTCGAGGCAGACGAGGGACATTGATACTTACCCGTCGGCAATGACGCCGTAGATGGCCTGGGAGATGCGGTTGGCGTGGTCATCGAGACCAAGGTGACGGAGGAGCATGGAGCCGGACAGGATCAGGGCGGTGGGGTTGGCCTGGTCCTTGCCCTTGATGTCGAGACCGACGTGACGGCAACCGGGCTCGAAGACGGCGACGTCGCGGCCCATGTTGCAGCCGGGGACGATACCGGCACCACCGACGAGGGCGGCGCCAATGTTGGACAGAATGCCACCGTACAGGTTAGGCATGACCATGACGTCGAACTGCTGGGGGCGGGAGACGGCCTGCATGGAGGCGTTGTCGACAATCATGTCGTTGACCTCGAGGGTGGGGTAGTCGTTGGCGACGCGGTGGAAGGTGGAGCGGAAGAGACCGTCGGCCAGCTTCATGATGTTGGCCTTGTGGATGCAGGTGACCTTCTTGCGGTTGTTGGCAAGGGCGAAGTTGAAGGCGAACTTGGCGATGCGCTCAGACTTGGCGCGGGTGATGATCTTGAGGGACTCGACGACGCCGGGGACGGACTGGTGCTCGAGGCCAGAGTACTCACCCTCGGTGTTCTCACGGATGATGGCGAGGTCGACGTTCTCGTGGCGGGTCTGGTAGCCGGGGATGTTCTTGATGAGGGAGATGGAGGCGTAGATGTCGAGCTCCTGGCGCATGGCGACGTTGAAGGACTGGTGGCCGGAACGCTCGATGGGGGTGTGGAGGATACCCTTGAGGCCGAGCTTGTTGCGGCGGAGGGAGGCGACGGACTCGCGGAAGAGGTCCTCAGTCTTCTCGGGGGAGGTGGTGTTGAGGCCAGAAACCTCGACCTGCTCCCACTCGATGGGGACGTTGTCGGCCTTGAAGATGGTCTTGACGCTCTCGGCGACCTCGGCACCGATACCGTCACCGGGGATCAGGGTGACTGTGTACTTTCCGCCGAACTTGGTGGGCTTGAAGATGTCAGAGCCGACCGTGGCGTAGGCGCGCGCGGGCTGCGCGGTGCGCAGAATCTGGAGGGCAGCGGGTTAGCCATGTCTGTCTGTGTGTTGATATGTTGGTTATGTGGCAGTGGGGAGCCGAGCTGTTGGAGTCTGTGATGTGTGTGTATGTGCATGTTGGCGTCTTGGTCTATCTGCCTTCTCCCGTGCGTGTTCCCAGCTGATTCTCTTGCACATGGCGTTATCGTGACATGGCGATGGTGCTGTGTTGTTGTCCTTTCTTCCCCTCCAACATCGGCCCGCGCGCTACACACAACCGGCCGAAAAAAACACTACACCACACACGGACACACCAGGCCTCGGCTCAATGGGGCGCCAATTGGGTCTCTTCACGTACCTGCGCAGTGCGGGCGGATCCTCGGGAAAGCATCGTGGGCGGTCGTGTGGTGCTTGGTGAGGGTATTCGGAGGGGAGAGGGTCGAACGTCAAAAAAATGGTTCGGAGGTCGGAGGAAGGAGAGGTGGTGTTTAGGTCTGGTCTGGTCTGGTCCTATCTGCGAAAGGGAAGGAGTAGGAAAAAAAGAGTGGGATTTCTCGAGGTTGGCTCCTGCTTGTCCAGAGTCTGGTCTGCTTGCCTGGGTCAAATGCCGCACTGCAATGCCACTGCCTGCCCAAAAAACTGCGCTGCAGGTGCCACCCGACCTGGACGGGCTTTCCTTCAGTGCCTCGAGAGCCTGCACCTGCCTGCTGCGACTGCCTTCCGTCAGTGGCGGCCGCTTTCAGCGCTGTGAGTGGCTGAAACCGTGAAAAAGCCCCGCTTCTTTTTTCCGGACGGTCGGAACAATGGAGGATGACACCCGCGGGAAAGAGCGACTGCGCTGCGCCAGAGGAAAGAGCCTTCACTGAATTCTCGGGAAGGGAAGGAACCAGACGTGGGGCACCATCCCGCTTTGGGACTAGCTGGTGTCGACACTTCCTTCTCGGCTGAGCTCCGGATGTGGAGGGGAAGAGCGACTGTCGCTATCACGTGTCTTCTTGTCGTCTGTTCTTTCTTTCTTAGTCGCTGCTTCTGAACTCAATTGGCTCGTTTGAAACACGTGGTAATCAATTTTGCGCTGCTGTGCTCATTGGGTCTCGACATCTAATCTGATTGCATTGCATCGCGATGGCCTCCTTGAGGTCGACATCTCCATCTCCAGCATCCGCCACTCATGCCGGAAACTGGCTTCCCCGCCATCCCGCTTCTCCACTCTGTTCTGAGACCGCCAAGTCGGCCTTAGTAACCCCAGCACGTAATTGCGATAATTGCGATGCCATTTCGGCCGAGCTTGCATCGACCTGGAGTTCATCAACACCAATCAGCCACGTATCTTTGCAAAATGACTGAATAGCTTTGGGTACCTTGAAGCGTAGTGTAGATTTGTTCTCTTTTCTTTTCAAAGTAAATAAGAAAGAGAGAAAAAACAAAGCCTACTATATTCACGGTTTCAAAGTGGAAAGGAAAATACTAAAAAACTGTGATAGTCGCTTTCCACTGTCCTATAGCTATGTGGCAACCCGTCGCACTGTAAAAGGAGATATGCGGCACCTCTAGGCTGCTGAACATGCTATTCAATAAGAGATTGCCGAGATTTTCTATGCCTGTGCGGCTACATTTTATGTTTACTTAAGTACGCGTGAGATATGACGGTGACGATGATAACAACAGTACTAGCGACGATGACGACAACATTCATAATAACGATTGTAAAAATAATAACGAGGATAATAATGAAATATCCCTAAACATATGTTCTTAGCAGGTTGCTTGTTTCATGTTGATTTAGCAATATTATATAACAACTGTTTTGGACGCATGTGAGCCTCTGCCTTCAACAAACACTTCATGGAATAATTAGTAAGTCCAGTTATGAGTTGATAATGTCTTTGGCTTTATGCTGACGTTTTACAGTCCTTTCATGTAGAAACGTCCCTAGATAAGTCCGCAGCTAGCCGAAACCGGAGCTTGGAGATTTATGAGTCGAGACTTTTCAGATCGAAGGGTTTCAACATGTGAGGCAACCAGCCGTCGAACCGTAACTAACATTAATCATGTATTACCACAACAAACACTATGACATAGCGGCTTCCTTAAGCTCCGTCTTGATCAACAGAATACCGTTCGTCGGCATACCGCTCTTGTCCAACACCCTGATGAAGCGGTACCCAAGCCTCAGCCTATCCAGCCGGACACACGCCCACGCAGTCATGACATCCGGCCCAACAACATCGTTCATGACCACGAACGACAAAAACGCCAGTTCGGGCACGACACCTTCAACATTGAGAAACTCAATCACCTCGCCGCCAAAGTCTGGGCTAGTGCCCCTGCTCTTGCTCGTCTGGCCGCTGTATCCGACCTGCTTCACCTGCTCTCCGCCAGTACCTTCGCTCACCATCGCCGCCAGAGCATCTGGCTCCGTGTGCAGGCCGACCTTGACGTACGGGATGAACTTGGCAGGATCGTCATCCCTGTTCAACAGAGGAAGATTCTGCGCCGCGAGCACCGTAACAGCGATCCGGTCGAGCGTCTTGCCGACAATCTTTGACCCAAACTCTTCCTCTTCCCCCTCGTCGCCATTCGCACCATCATGCTGGCGATAGCCCTCCGGCTTCAGCACATAGCCATCAGACCCCGCAAACATGCCCTCATTCAAGATCATGCCCACATCCCACGACTGCCAGTTCAGCGCAACAACCTGCACCCCCGCCCTCCAAAATGCAACAGGGTCGAAGTTGGACGAGTCCACCCGCATACCATGCGGATACGTGCGCATGAGAAACGCGCGGTTGTGCACGAACAGCGCCCGCGGCATCCGCCTCTGGATCGCAAACGCCGCCTTCTCGGACAGCGAGAAGATGTGGTTCGGCATCGAGGCCTCGAGCTGCTCGAACGACTTGAACGTGATGCCGCGCGTGTGGATGCCCAGACGGCTCAGCCGCGACGTCACCTTGGGCGGCTTGACCTTCTTCGTCTTGCGCTCGTTGCCTTCCGTGACGACCTCGAACATGCTGCTGTCGTCGTCCAGACTTTCGGCGGCGGTGGTGCTTTCGGCGTCGTCCTTCTCGTCTTCGGGCACGTACTTGACCTTGACCAGAATCTTTTCCCGCAGCTGGTCTGGCGAGGGAAGCGCCTCCGGCGTACCTGTGGGCGCGGGCAGGAGGTACTCTCCCCACAGCTCTTCCATGATGTCGACCATGGCGCCTTGTTGGAGGGGCGTGCAGTGTACCTCCAAGCTGACGATGAGTGGCAGGTCTGAGGTGGCGAAGGCGTAGTCCCTGACGACTCGACAGACGTCGCGGAAGAGGACCTCCTTCGTCATCGTGAAGCCGTGGAGAACGCGGGGTTCTGCTTGGATGATATCCGATAGCCTCTCGTCGACGGTCCTCCCATCAGGATCGACAGGCTCGAACTTGTTCATCATCCACCGGCCAACCTTCATGACCATGCGATCTTTGAAACCGATATTCTGAGGTGCGGCGTCGGTGGCAGCAGCTTCTGATTTCTCAGACGTTTCGGTCCCTTCCGCGTCAAAGCCGGGTTTGTACTGTTCCTTCCCGTCCCACACATCGATCTCGATGCATCTACACCCGCGCAGAAGGACGTCCTTGTACGCATCGGTGCTCGACTCGCTTGAGAGCTGGTTTCCGGTGAGGTAGGTATTGTGGCTCGAGCTGATGAAGTAGCTGCTTAGCGGCCACGAGAGGTCCTGAGGCGGCGCCACCTCCAACATGTTCCCGCATGGTGAGGACATGTACTTGATCAGGTCAAAGATATCCAGCTCGTCCTTGTCGACGAGGTAGCCCGCGGCGCCGTTGGGGTCCTCCGCTTGCACATGCTGCATAAAGACGCTGAGCTGATCCCGGGTCCATTTGTCGCTTGAGCCGGCATACTTGTTGAATAGCTGGGAGAGGTGACCGAGTATGCTCTCGTCCAGGGTCTCTTGTACGCCGCTGGATTGGTCACTGGAATGGCCTCCGCCAGCTCTGCGTTGCTGCAGTGAAGAGTGGTCCGACATGGCTGACGGCGTGCTGAAGGATGACCACGTATAGAGAAAAGTCTTTGAGCATTATCGCAAGTACATCTGGAGCAACAAGACAAATGACATTTATATAGAGTCGGCGATGATTCGTTGTACTGGATCTTGATATAGTCCAGGGGTGTTAAGCCACAGTTTGGACCCCATCGTGCCGGTGGGAGGACGTTACCATCCTTGGCACACCGGTAAAGATGCCGACTTGGACGCTCCACAGGCCAATCGGCCTCGCCGTTAGCAAGGCTTAGCCTACAAGTAACGTTTTCGGGAGCATCTCCTAATTTGTAGTTCAGACATAGGGCTGGCTTGTAGGAAAACTAGCTTTCGCGACCCGCGGGAAGCAGCAACCCGGCCAGCACAGGTAAGGTTCGGAGCGACAACTAATCAACAAATGCTATTGCTAGGGCTGGCTTTGTTCAGCCGCACCGAGTGGAACGAGCTGTAGCGGATACTCTGCGACAATTGCTAACGAAACCCACAAAATCGGTACGCATCTGGACTTATTTTGCGGATTTTAGGGACGATGCTAAGTCGCTAAGCCCTGACCGCTAAAGACGGCAAATCTAGGCAGAATCTTGGCTTTCACGTGGTGAAAGGGTTGTACATAGCCCCAGTATCATCCGCCACGGCCCTCAACTTCTTGTTCTGCCTCCTCAAGTACGTCTTGGAAGTGAACGCCATACAGAAAGTCAGACCCGCGAACACGATTTGAAGAATCATCGCCATGGTGTATCTAGGCGAGTCGCTGTCTGGGAAGAAGTACGGCGAGATGACGTTGCCCAGATGACCCATGATGTTAACAATGGCGCCGCCGGCAGCGCGCTTCTCGGGTGTCTGGCTGAGCGTGGAAACAGCCCATGTGTAGACTAGTGCGTTTGCTGAGAAACTGCCCGTCGTGTAGAGAAATGCTGCGGTGTATCGAGCGGGTGTGTTGAGAGTTGCGACCGAGATGACGAAGCCGGTGATGGAAAGGCAATTGTTGATCATGATGTGATATCCTCTTTCCTTCTTCCTGTCCGAAGACCACGCCACACAGAACGAGACGATGGTACCGACGATGTAAGGAGGAGCAGTGAGTACGAGAGCCATGGTGCTGCTACCGAGACCGAAACCACGGACCATTGTGGGGAAAAAGTTGTTGAATCCGTAGGAAGAT
Organism: Colletotrichum sp. SAR11_240; assembly: GCA_025328625.1. Taxonomy (NCBI): domain Eukaryota; kingdom Fungi; phylum Ascomycota; class Sordariomycetes; order Glomerellales; family Glomerellaceae; genus Colletotrichum; species Colletotrichum sp. SAR11_240. Next base: position 37,456 of record JAKMXA010000260.1, read on the forward strand.
GTCATGAAGATATTCATGAAGATCTAAAACAAGTCAGTATTAGTGATGGTGGCGTTTTAGATTCAGTGGCAGGCTTACGAAGATGTACGTCTTAACGTCCGTCAAGGCAAGGCGTAGCCCATGCCATACGGTCGAGTCGGTGGGTTCTTCCACCCGGTCATCCTCAATGCGAGCCACTGCGATTCTCCGCATCTCCTCGGTCATCGACCACATCGCACCACCGGTCTTCGAGTGAGGATAGTTGGGCAAGATGAAGAAGGCAGTCAGTGCAAAGAAGGCGCTAAGTGCTGCTTCCAGTATGAAAAGCCACTTCCAGCCGGCGATGCCTGCGGCACCTGACATGCCCGAGAAGACACCAGCGGCGATTAAACCCGAGAAAGCTTGTGCGAGAACAAGGCCAGAGTAGAGGAGCGCGGTACGAAGGGCTAGCTCTCTGCGAGTGTACCAACATGACATCAGATAGACAGCCTGCATCAGAGTCAGTCCTTAAATACGAGACAAGTGGTGACTTGTCATGACGTACACCAGGAAACAGCGGTGCCTCTATGATTCCGAGAACGAACTGAACGGCGAACAGCTCGCCGGGGCTCGACACGCCTGCAGTGGCGGCTGAGACTCCTGACCAGAGAATTGCGCAAACTGGAAGGTAGACAGCTGGGCGAACTCTGGTGATGAGCATGTTTGAAGGCAGCTGCGCGAGCATGTATCTGAGAAGGGTCAGCTAAGTTGGCGCGCTGCAGCCATGGTGTTTACTTACCCAACAGTGAGCAGGGCTACCGCGGTGCTGTAGTCCGTGTTTCCTAAGTTAAGGGTAGCCTCAAAGTCATCATCAAGACGAGCCTGGCTATTTATCAAAGTCAGTTTTTCGAAGATCTATACTGGAATATGGCCCATACGCGATGTTGGTCCGGTTCAGGTAGTTGAACATGTAAAGGATCCACAACTGAGGGAGCAAGGTCATGTCCAGCGTCCGGACGATTTTGCTTTGTTTCGCTTCCCAGTCAGGAATGCCGAGCGCTTCAACAGCATTCCGCACCTGACGTCCTTTTCCATTCTCTGACTGTTGAGTCGGTACGCTCTCGAGGTTGACAGCTTCATCGATGGCCTTTTCTGAGGCAAGGTCAGGTACGGTGGCTCCCATGAGGCCTCGAGGTTCTTGGCCCGGGGGCGAAGTTGGTAAGTGGCCATTCGCCATTGGATGCAGCTGAAACGGAAGGAAGAATAGTAGATCAGAGGGAGAAGGAGAATAAGCAGCCGAAAGCTGTAAAGGTTGAGCAACACCTCACTCTTGCCTTTTTAACCTCTTGATGCGTCCCCACACAACCTGTTAGTATAGGTATTAGTGATACCTTTTAACTAGTTAATATAAGGGGTTATAAAATATAGGTAAAAATATATAATATATTAAAGTTATAGATATAGTTATAAGGGTAGTAATATAGCGTTAAGAGCTAGAGAGATCTCTACCTTCTTATTAGCTAGATTCTACTATATCTATATTAAGTAGTAAGTATAGTATTATTTTAGTACTAATAGTTTTTTCTTTTTACTATATACTATATATTATATAAAACGCTTAGAAACGTTATATATATTATAATAATATAATTATTATACTTTTTTATATAAAGTATATAACTTATTATATTTCCTTTCTATCCTATATACTATTAGCTAATATATAATATAGTAGTTAAGCTTTTAGTATTAAGCTTCTACCTCTAATATTATCTCCTTTTTATATATTACTCTTAATTAATTTATCCCTCTATATATATATATATATTTTATTAGTATTAATAAAGCTTTTTAATATTTTATTAGGGGTACTTTTTATAAAAGTATTAGTAAAGTTATTATTATTATTAATTTAGTATATTTCTTCTATTTCTTATTATTTATATAATTTATAGATTATTATAATATTAATTATTAAGCGTTTCTCTTTTATAGTATTAAGTTTAATAAGATATTTATAGAGTGAGTAGAAGTCTATATAGATAATAGTTAGGATTATTAGTTAATTAAGTTTATTAGTAATAATCTTAAAAGTTATAGCTATAGTATATACTATATTAATACTTACTATTATAATATATACTTTAGAGGTTAGTATACTTCTTATAATATATTTACTCTTAGTTAAACTATAGTAAACTATATTCTTAGTTATTTTAAAAATATTATTAACTTATTTCTTATTAGTAAAGATAATTATAAAGTTTAACTAAGAGGTTATATCTTTATTATTAATAAAAGATCTATTAATAAATATAAATAACTTAATTTCTAATAAGTTAAAGAGGATATATTAAAATCCTCTATTAGTATTTATTATTTACTATTTAATATACTTATTTAGTGCTTTAATATTATCTACTATTAGATTTTAGTATTAAGCTATAGTAAAGAGATTAAAATATATTTTTAGTTAGTAGATTAATATAATATATACTTTATAAGTATATTATTTAATATATTATCTTTTTATCTTATCTTCTATTACTTTTAGATTAATAAAGTAGAGTTTTTATATTTACCCTTTTTAGCGTAAGTAAATATTCTCTTACTTAAAAGATATAATACTTCTATTAAATATAATAAAGTATTTTTCTATTAAATATTCCTTTAGTTTTATTATAAATCCTACTTATTAAAGTTTTTTTTTTTCTTTTATATTAAAAATAAGGTTAGTAATATTAAAAGTATTATTTATTTATATACTAATAATACTAATTAGTAGGTTTTTATTTAAGGAGATTATTAAGTATAAATTATATATTAAAGCTTTTATTAAAAGCTTTACTAATTAGTACTTATTATATATCTTTTATTAATATATTTCTAATTTAATAAACCTATATAGTAGTTTAATAATCTTTATAATAGTATTTTTTAGGTATTTATAGTAGATTTATATAAATAGTTAAGTAAAAATAGATCTAAAGAAGGCTTTAATTACTTAAATATAAGTTTATATTATATCTCTTAATTATACTATATAGTAGAAAAACTTTATAAGTATAAATATAATAATAAAGAGGAGTTTTTAGCTAGTATATTATATTATTAAGCTTTATATTAAGATAAATCTCTTATTATTATTATTATATCTTTATATTATAAGTTATATTTTCTTATATAGTTTCTTATCTTTTTCTTTAATTTTATAGATAATATATATATTAAATAATTATAAGTTTCTATATATATTTAGGTTAAACTTAATAAAGTAAAAGATATTTTTCTTAATAAAACTATTAATCTCTATTATAGAGGCTTATTTAAATAGCTTATTAAGTATCTTAATAATATTATCTTTATATAGTTAAATTACTTATATTAAAACTATTATCTCTTTAGCTATTATAAACTAAGTAGTAATAAGTTTATTAAGAACTTCTTCTTATAAATTTAAGCTTATTTCTTATAAAAAGATATATATCTAGAAAGTTATTAATAGTATATAGTGAAGTAGCTATTTATATCTATATCTTATTAGTATTTCTTTTTATAGAGAGTTAGGGTTAATAATAATATAGTTTTCTATTAATTTCTCTAGTTTATTAGTAGTTTTATTACTTAAAGTAGTTTTATTTTTAATTAGTTTATTCTAAGAGATCTTTAGGTCTTTTTAGAATAGTTTAATATATATTAATTAGAAAATAGATATTTTAGTATTTATATTAATAATATACTCCTCTTTTTTAGAAGTTATAAGTTAATATAAGCTTTATTAACCCTTCTTTTTATAGTAAATAAAGATATTTAATCTTATTATAAAATTTATAGTTTTTAATATATCTAAGCTATTATATATATTAAGTATAGTAGTAACTTATTTATTAGCTTTAATCTTTTAAACTTTTTTTATAGCTTTATAAATTATTCTTATTCTCTCTATAATAGTTAGAGTTAATAGTAATTTTTTAACTATTCTTAAATATATTTTAAAAATAAAAAAAGTTAATATAAAACTATTTAGTTTTATTATATTATTAATAGCTTTTACTACTATTTATAAGATATTTATATAGTTTATTAATAAGTAGTCTTATTAAATAACTTAATATACCTTTTAGAGAAGTATATAATATTATTTAACTTTATTTATATTATTATATACTTTTATAGGAATAATTTTAATTATAATTCTTATTATATCTATATTTATTTTAAATTTATTAGAAGTATAATTTATTTTAATATCTATAATAATATAGTCTAAAGGCTTAATATAGATATTAATCTAATATTATTATAATATATTCTAAATAGCTTTAGATTTCTAATCTAATAGGAATTATATTATATTAAATATTATTACTTTATTAATAATATATAGTATAAAGTTTCTATTTAGCTAAATTATATTAATAATAATTATATAGTTAAAGTTAATATTATTTTTAAAGCTTAGCTTAAATCTAAGTAAGTTTATATTATTCTTCTAATAGTATTTATAGTAAGTTATTATTTTTTTAATAATCTCTTACTTAACTTTATATTTTAACTTATTAAAAAGGTTTTATAAGTGTTTTACTATTAAATAGCTAAATCCCTTATATAAGCGTTAAACTTCTTATTTAGTAAGCTAACTATCTATAAATATCTCTTCTTAATTAAAAAATATCTATAGATATTTCTATCTATTTATAATAAGTATATTAATATCACCTCTTATAATAAAGTTAGTAAAGAGGTTATATAGTATACCTATTTTCTTTATATCTTATATATAGAATAGGAAAGATATATTTATAGGTAAAATATAGAATATAATACTTCTTAATAATATTAGTATAATAGTTATATTTAGAGAGTTAACTTTCTTTTTAAAACTAAATTATATTTTTATTTTATTAGCTTTAGATTTATTAAGTTTAATAAAATATTATTTCTAGAAAGTTTTAAATTATTTTTTACTACTTATTAAGTATTTTAAAGTGTTTATATTAAATATAATTTTAAAAAACTTTTTAGTTAAGTAGATAATACTAAGTAAGAAAGTTTATAATATTTTAGCTTTAATTTTAATACTTTTAAGGTCTAACTTATTTTTATTATATTAAGATATTTTACTAATAAAGTAAATATATATCTACTTTATATTAAACTAAATTAGCTATAGTATAATAGTTATAAAGTTTATATTTATAATATTTAATATATTTAGTATATTATTATTACTTTTAAGGTTATCTTTATTATTATTAAAATTAGGTTTTTAGTAGTAATAGTTAATAGTAGTTTCTTTAGTTAATATAGTTTTTTTAAAGCTATTATTAAGCTCTTTAAAGTTTATAAAAAAGTATATATAAGTTTTATAAACGCTTTTTTATTAGTTATTTTTATATTACTTATATACTTTTTTCTAATCTTCTTTTATATATCTAATTAATTAGTATTTCTTTTAGTAGTAAATTTAGTATTTTTTTTAAAGATATTTTCTATAATATACTTAAAGCTTATATTTAAAAGCTCTATATAGGTTCTTTATATTCCTATAATATCTCTCCTTACTATTTCTATAATATTTTTTCTTAGTAAAATAAATATTAACTAGGAATTATATTTCTTTTCTTAATTTAAGTTTTATAGTAATAACTAATTTAAGAGAGCTTTAGAGGCTTTTATAAGTACTTATTAATATATTAAGAGTAGCTTTATATTCTTATATACTTTAGTATATATTAATTAAGTTAAAAGTTATAATAATATTAGATTAGAGGTTTAATAGTAAAGTTAGTTATATTTTATTAAGTTTTATTATTATCTCTTTAAAGTATTTAAGAGTGTTTTTATTATTATTTTCTTAGATTATTCTTACTAATATAGTGTTTTATTACTTTATAATATAAACTTAAATAGTCTCTAAAGCTTTAAAATATCTTTTAAAGTATACTACTTTCTTATTAAAGTTTATTAGTTTATTATTAAGTTTTATATAGTAATATATATTTATTACGCTTTTAAGTATTAAGTAAAAGATATTATTAACTTACTTTTTATTAATACTTACTAAAATATATATTCTTTAGAAGATATTAATCTTATTATTTAGTATTTTATATTTATTACTACTATATTATCCTTTTTTAAAGAGGATCTTAATAAGATCTACTATTTACTTTAATATTAGTTATATTATTTATTATTAAGATAGAGTAAGTACTATAGATACCTCTATTTTAAGCTAGAATAATAGTAATAATTATATTTAGCTAAGTTTTATATCTTCTAATTCTTAAAAATATATCTTATTTATTATTAATACTTAGTAGTAGCTTTTAAGATATAAGAAAGTATATTAACTTAATATTTTTTATAGTTATTAGTTTTATAGAAGGAGTATTTATTTATAGCTTTATAGGCTTTTAAGATACTTTATAATATTATTATTCTCTATTATTAAATCTTTTTTTAGTTTTAAATCTCTCTAAAGCTTTTTTTTAAAGTTTAAATAGTTATTTACCTCTTTCTATAGTTATAAGATTATCTAAAGTAAAAAGGATTTAATATATATAATTTAGACTAATTCTCTTATAATATTAATAAACCTTCTTATAGTAAAATATATACCTCTTTATTATAGAAAGTTATAAAGTTTAATATATAATTTCTTTTTTATTATAATAAAAGTTTATTCTATTTATTTCTTAAAATCTAATATAAATTATAACTATAAGTTTCTACTAAAGAGATCTTTATTAATATATTTATCTAAATAATATCTAATCTATTTATTAGTTATCTTTATAATAGTAATATTAAGGTCTTCTTCTAATAGTTTTCTTTATATTAATATATTTATTAAAGTAGTAAAAAACTCTACTATTTTATTTCTTACTATTAGGATTAATATTATTAATAAATTAGTTTTTTTTAAAAATAAAGTATTTTAAAGTTTATCTTCTAATATATTTAGGGCTTAGGTTTTTATTTTTAAGATTTTAGGTATAGCTTAAATAGAAGTAGTATTTTTTAGTAGCTTTATTATTATTATATTTAAACTTACTATTATATTAACTTTAATCTTATTAACTTAGTATTTAGACTAACTATATCTTAGTTATATAGCGTTTCCTAAAAACTAAAACTACTAAAGTATATATATTTATTAACTAAATTATTACTAAATATTTTATACTATTTAATTAGAGTTTTTACTTAAAGAGGTCTTAAATTTAGTTATAAAAAAGAGGTATAATTTATTAATAATTATTTAATAAACTAATAAAGCTAGCTTTAGCTATATTCTAATAAATCTAGCTCTAGCTATATCTTTTTATATTTATCTTAGTTAATATAAGTATATATTCTTAATATATAGATATACTTATTTCTTACTAATTATAAATTAACTTTTAGTAATCTCTTTTTTTAATATATTTAGTAAGTATTTATTAATAATAATTATAAATAGTTCCTATATATATATTTCTTTATAAACTTAGTAAACTATATATTTTAGTCTATTTAATAGTTATATTTATTAAAGTATAAATTAGATAGATTATTAAGTAGTAATATCTCTAGTAATATTACTTTTAGAAAAAGACTTTAATTATTAACTTTAGTTTTAGTTATTACTTAATAATCTATATACTATTTATATTACTTAAAGTACTTTTAGTATTATTATTATAGACTTAATAAATATTATTAACTATAGACCTAATATAATACTTAGTAAGAAGTAGTAAGAGATAGAGCTATAGTAAAATATTATATATTATATAGTTATTATTATTTTATACTTAGCTTCTTATAGTCCCTCTTTTATATATAAAATAAAATAGGGGTTACTATTTTTATACTTTTTATTATAATAAATACTATTTTTAGATTACTTTAATTAATCTTAAGTAGAGACTAATTAATCCTTATTATAATATATTTAGTTCTACTTTCTATTATATTTAGAAGTTAATAGTAGTAGAGGTAATTTCTTAGCTTAATAGTACTTTATTTTTATTATATTTAGTAATAATAATATAATAATAAAAGTAATAAGGGGAGATATAATTAAAGTTTTATAAGTTTTTATATATAATAGCTTATTTTATATACTTTAAGTTTAATAAGCTTTTTATAGCTATAAATTAGTGCTTTTTTATTATATTATTAGCTTTCTAAATAATATTTTAAGGTTTATCTCTAAATTAGATCTTATAAAGTATTATTTCTAGTAACTATAGAGGTAGTAGTTATATAATACTAATAGAACTAAGATATATTACTTAATATATAGCTATAATCTTATTTCTTATTATATTTTATATAAATAGTTTAGCATTAGTAGTAATAGATAGAGAGATAATAAAAAATCTTATTTATTTTAGTTTTAAATCTTAACTATATAGTGCTAAGTATAATTATTTTATAAGGTATATAATAGCTTTATTTTAGTTATAAGATAAAGTTTTATAAATACTTCTAGCTATTTTCTTTAGTAGTAAATAAATATTATCTTTAAGCTACTAAAATCTTCTTAATAATACTTTAAGGAATACTATTATTATATAGTTACTCTTATTTTATTATACTTAAGGTATAGCTTTATTAGAGGTTATTATATATACTACTCTATTATATTAACTAGTAATACTTAAGAGATAATAATAATAAGTACTAATAAGTTAAAATCTTATAATTTTATATTACTATATATATTTAAAGTTATATCCTTTAGTTATTATACTATAGGTTTATATAGCTAGCTATACGCTTTAATCTTTAGTATTTAGTATATTATTATTATACTTTATTTTAAGAAGGGTTTTTATATTTTTTAAACTATTATTTATATAGTACTATTATAATTAATTTATATTTATTATAGTAAATATAAAATATTACTTTAGCTATAAGTTATTAGTTTCTTTAATATAAGAGGAAGTATATTTCTTATACTTAGTGATAAGTTAGTGCTATTTTATTATAATATATATTATTATAATTATAGTTATAATAAGCTATTATTACTATAGTAATAGCCCTTCCCTTTTATATTCTTAGCTAATATAGTAATAATACTAGTAATAAGCTTTAAATACTTAGTATTTTATAAAGTAATAATATTAAAGTTACTTTTTATTATAGTTAGTTTCTTCTTCTTAAAGCTACTTTATAGCTATTACTTAGCTATAAATTAAGCTTCTTAGATCTTATTAAAGTAGTTTAAGCTATAACGCTAAATATAATAATTATAATCTTAATAATAATATTATTAAGGTTAATCCTTTAGCTTTACGCTTAGCTTTATACCTAACCTTATAGTAGGTAATATAGTATTTAAGTGTTTTTAATATAGTTATAGTCTCTATTTAACTACTATTTAGTATTTCTATAATAATATATAGATTAAATATACTTAAGGAAGTATTAAGTAGTATTAATAAGTATTTTATAAATTACTAATAAGGGCCGCTAGCCTTATATTGTGAAATTTAACTAGTATTAACTGCGAAAGCTAGACTGGTCCCCTCGCTCTCTGCTAACAACCTTTAGGTTATATAACTACTTAGACATCTTAACTTTAACTATTATAATAAGCTAAGTTAACTATCTTCCTCTAGCTGCCTCTATCTCTACGCTATATTTAATCTACACCTATCTTCCTCTCCTCTACTATTTAAATATCTATACTACTCTACTAAGTATAGTAGCCTTAAGGCCTCTATGCTGTTATGCTATTATAACGTCTTCTGCCCTACTATATAGTCTTAATAGCCCTACTACTATTAGCTATACTCTTAATATTAGATTCACCCTTCCTAATTTACTAACTACTTAGGCTACTTTAGCTATTTTAAAGAAGCCTATAAAGTAATTATAGGTATTAAGATTATTATTAATAGCTTTAACTATCTCTATATTAATCTTAAAACTATATAACTCTATTATATTGCTCTTATTAGCTATCTTAAGTAAGTACTTCTAGGTAAATTTAAGGAGAGTTTTCTTTTTAGTAAAGAGAAGGTTATTATATTTAGAGCTCTTAACTTTATTAATATTAGTTTTATAGATTAAGTCGTTTAGTATAGCTTTACTTAGCTTATATATAGTTATAATAAGGGGGAAAGATATTATAGTTATTATATATATAGGAGGATATAAGGAATAGGCTTAAAGCTTTATTTAAATAGTTAAGTTTTTATATTATAGCTATAAGAACCTTTTTAGTTATAGTAGTAAAGAGTTATACTATTAAGTTTATACCCTTAAGTATAGGTTTAAGCTATCGCTAAGCTTTAGCTATATTATAGATAACGCTTTTATAACGTTATAAATAATATATTTATAAATAATAATATTATAAATAATACTCTTACTAGTATGTTTTGTTACTCTACTACTTATCTACTTACCCTCTTCTATATAGCTAGAGATAAGTTAAGCTAAGCGTTAATAACTAGTTATACTGAGATTTATTTATTTACTTTATTAAGATTAGGTATAGGTTAAAGTACTACTATTAGGTTTTAGTACTGTGAAAAAAAGTAAAGAGTAAACTATAATACCTACTTATATAAGTTAACCAGACTACTAATATAAATTACTAATAAGGTTATATTTAGCTATTTTAGTTATTTTTATTAATATTTAACCTCTTAGCTAGTTCTTTTTATAGTAATATATAGTAGAAGTAATTTATTATTTTTAATACTTCTAGCTATAGTTTAAAGTGTTTTATATACTTAAGATACTAATACTATTTAAAAGTAGGTTTTTATACCTATATATAGCTTATAAAATAGCTTAAGTTATTATAAAACTAAACTAAGTAGTTAAAAATATAAAAAGTAGCTAATTACTACTAAATACTTTATAAGAAGTAAGTAATATAGATAATACTATTAAGTATATTATAATTATAGCTTCCTTAATAGATCTTATAGTTATTAATCTAAATAAAAATTTAAGCATTTACTATTCTAATATATATTAAATATTTATAGTTTCTTAATATATAATAGATACTCTTATAGTAAGTTACTACTAATATAACGTTAAATTAGAGATTTAGAGTAAGTATAATTAGTTCTTATAGTTATTTTATTTAATAATATATAATAGTTATTATCCTACTTCCCTTAGTATAGCTTCTTAAAAAGACTAATTATTATAGCTTATAGTAATATAGTAGTTTTAAGAAGTTATTTCTTTTAGTTCCTTATTAATTTATAGTATTATAGTAACCTATAGAAATTAACTACTAATTAGTATTAGTATAAATATTAGTAATACCTTTTAACTAGTTAATATAAAGGGTTATAAAATATAGGTAAAAATATATAATATATTAAAGTTATAGATATAGCTATAAGGGTAGTGATATAGCGTTAAGAGCTAGAGAGATCTCTGCCCTCTTATTAGCTAGATTCTGCTACATCTATACTGGGCAGTGAGTGTGGCATTATTCCAGCACAACCCCAGATCGCCTCCGCACTCATCTCCGCGTGGTCCATCTGCGTTAGAAGATTACCATTTTAGATATGAGAATATTATTCGCTTTCAAAACATTGGCGCCTTTGCAGGATTGCTTGGTTCGGCTTGGGACTTTGCGGGGTTTTCCTTGGGTGTTCTTGGTACCAACACCAAATCTTCATGAGCACGAAAATTGGGATGACATCACGGTATTGTGAGAGCCTCCGTTGCATTCTCGCCCAGGAGTGGACAAGAGTTGGCAAAGGGGTTTGTGGACACGAGCGAGTCTGGGGTGCGGGGTGTTTGCATGGTGTTGTTTGGTCAGCCAAGAGACCAAGACTCTGAAGTCCCAACCAGGGATGATGCCAAGGGGGCAAGGAGCCTCATGTCAGCCGCTGACGTGTAAGGTGCGGTGAAAATCATCTCCGCAAGAATCGCATTACACTGAATAAGGCACATACGCTGTCAAAAGCAATGAAGCTGCCCCTGGCAACTCGCGTCCTCTTCATATACCCCATAGGTGGCCAAAGAGGTTTCTCTGTGACCCAGGCCATCCTGACCCTCGAACATTTCCCCGTGAGAGTCATACGGTAGTCAAAAGGGTGCGACTAGAGGCGACAGACTGCGAAGAAAAAAGCTCAGAAGGGAAGAAAGAGCGATAGCGTGCCTAGCTGAGGCTTCTTGCGGGTAATTATTAAATTTTGTTAGGGTTACTTTCCGTCGGGTCCTGGCGCCTTGGGTGTTGATATCTTTCCTCTTGGCCCTGGGATAAGTTTCGATGAGATCAAAACCAAATATCAGTCATCTCTTGTCTAACACGCAGGCAGGGAGGCGAGGAAATAGATATCATGGATATTGTGTCTCTCCAGTGAGATCATGAATTCCTCTCATAAACTGTCAGCTCAAGCGCTGGATACGGCACAGTGGAGCATCTGTGGCGCGAGTAGGTGCGGCCTTTCTTCGGAGTCGTGGACAGAGATGTGTAGCTACGTCCTTGAAGTCACATGTATGTTAGTTGCGATATTGGTCACGGCCCGTCCAGTCACTCTAGAAAAGCCCTCTTGTATTGGTTTCTACTACCCTGACTTGTCCTTAATGTGCAGCCGCGTAAACAGCATGCTTTCCTGGATTACGGCGGGCACGACCAAGCCTGAAATATCCCTCCCGTCAGCGCAACTGGACATCGTCGGACAACTCGATGGGCCAACGATCTATCCTTTAGGGGCATCCAACCGGGCACTGGGAGGAGATTAATATTTGTGTACTAAAATTTTACGGCTAGGGAAACTATGACTTACACATGAAGGCTGGCAGATACCAGGAGTAGAGGAGCAGCAGCTAGCTCCAGAGCCGGGGTTGTTACCCTTGGGACGGCCAACAAGCTTGGGGTGGTTTGAGGAATCGGACTGCAGAACCGCGGGGTTGGCCAATGCCATGGCGGCGAAGAGGGCAGTAAGAACGATCTTGGCGTGCATGTCTATTATGACACAAAGTGTTTATGAGATAGATTTCTTGACGGATTGGAATGTTGTGCTTGCAGTGCGAAATGTTATGCATGCAACAAATGAACTCAGACGCCCAACTCATCGTCTTTTATATCTGCAAGTTCGGCCTCGTCGGAGGAATTCCATCCATGCACTCGTATTCAATTATGCTTCAAAGCCCATCAAAACCACGCACCTCGTTTCGCAAGCTGAATGCGAGCCTCTCGGGTCGATGATATCCACAAATATACAACGTTGCGGGTCGCGGAGTTTCGATGAACACGTCCGTCAATATAATTGAGTTTTGAAGACATCCCAGACGCGAGCGCAGTCTCAATTGTTGTCGATATCCTGCTTTACTCTGGTTCGATCGGGCCGCAGTCTCTCTTCTAATGCTCGGGACTTGCAAAGAAGCGAAACGTTGAATAATCAACCGGATCGATCATCTGTTGTCCTCGTGAAAGGAATTGTATTATCAGATTCCAAATTAACTTCAACTCTCATATTAACCGCATCATGTATTTCATCAATACATGACGAGTATGGAAGCTGAAGCGCCGCTTGAATCGACTTCGGTACCAGGCGGTACAGGAGCGTCCCTCGTTCGGTCTCCGCGGAGAGCTTTCCACAGATATGGCCGACCCACCAGTTGCACTGCCGGCCAGCGTAGTTGCAAAGTTCAGAACCGGGTACAACAACCACATTGTCAATGTCTTTGCTTCTCGTTGCAGTTGTTTGCAACGGCCAAGTCAAAACTACCGGGGTACAGCTTGTCATCTTTTCCGGCTTTCGGGTCAAAGGGGCATACAGCACAGCAGTTCGCCCTCTGTGCTTATGATATTCCCCCCCGGGCACTTATGCAAGCGCCGGCCGGCGATTGTTCAAACTCTCAGCTCTGGAAATCCGTTTTCTCTACAGGAAGAAACCCCAGCGCACGAATTCGTGCTCGTCCACACTCTCGAGTACCCTTCGGCAACTGACGCAGCGCTGGAAGGGCAAGAGGTATGCGACGTGCTTCTCTCCGGTCGCAGGTACGAAGGGCGCGGGTAGGAAGGAGGACGCAGGTAGAAAGGAGTGTGCCGGTAGGAAGGAGGGTGCCGGCAGCGGCGGGTCTTTCCAACTCCGCTCCGGGAGTTTTGATGAAGACACCGGCTAGAGTGGGGTCCGGAACGGTCTGCGGAGCCCCACTCTTACGAGCGGATCATCGGCCAACTTCACGAGGTTCATGTTTGGAATGGATAATGAATTAGAGAGCGTAGATATTATTGAGGTGGCATATGAAGGGTATTATGGAGTGGTCTACGGAGCCAGAGTTTACCATGTTCCACCGGGGATTGCGATCTCAGTGCCGTAAAACGCGCCCGAGGCACCACCAAGCTCCAACGCGGCGTTGATCACACCACCGAAGCCTTCTCCGGCAATCAGACCTGATTCGAGAGTCAGTCTTGTTTTTTTCACTTGAATAACTTGTGGTTGGAGTTATCTTACCTGCGGCAGCCGCGAAGCAGTGAGTCTCAAAGTTCTTGGGGAAGTACTTGCGCCACCACCAAGCAGTGATAGCTCCGAACATAATGGCATTGGCATAGCCAGAATCGGGTCCCAGAACCCAGGCAACACCGATGGACATCCAGTTGGGAAGGTAGTCCCTGTACTTGGTGCGGTTGCCCACAAGGTAGAAGTTCTTGAGGGCGGCTTGCAGGACACACACCACACCCATCACGATCGTGAAAATGCCACAAGAACGAGTAATAGGAAGTTGAGGAAGGGTGACAGCTTCCGCGACGGCGCGCCAAGCCGTACCCGCCTACCCGCCTTTTACTACCTGCGCCTACCTACGCTTTCTGCTACCTGCGCTTTTTGCTACCCGCGCTTTTTGCTACCCGCTTTTTGCTACCCGCGCTTTTTGCTACCCAAGCATCAACCTAAAATCTAGAACGTCTTGGCTGAGTACCCCGGCACCGCCACGTGAATTGACGGGATAAGAACAACGGCGTCGTTCTCATCGAGCACTTTGGTTCTTGTTTCGACTTATTTTCGACCGCCTTGGAGATTGCCTTCTTCGTCAGAGACTTGTTCCTACCGTGCCCGCCGTCGTCGGAGATCGAGACGGTCATGTCCGTGTCCGTGTCCGTATACGATCTCTTCTGCGCCTTGTCGTGAACGACATGCTAGATCCCCTGCTTCATGCAGATGCCGTCATCCCTCCTGAGCAAGGGTGCCACGGGGACGGTCCCCTTGACGTAGACGCCGTGATCGCCTTCCACTACGGCTGGGAATCCCTCCAAGTGGCCGCATAAGATCCCCACCCTCGCGATCCTGGACTTCTGCATCTCGCCGTGCTCGTAAATGCACAACTCGGCGTCCTTGCGCTCCTCCTCGGCCACGACGCCGTTCATCTGCAACATCGCGAGGAGCCTCTTCATCCGCGTGTCCATCTCGATCGTCTCCGGATTCTTCCGCTCCCACTCGGTCATCTTATCAGACCAGTGCCTTACGATGTTGTCGATGACGATGGATTACCAGGAAATGGCCTTGCCGGTCCTGTCGACCCACTGTGCAATTTGTGTGCTCCTCATCACAATGAACGGCCCGCTGTTCTCGTACCTCGAGCCAGAATCCTGCTCCTGGTCGTCGTTCGACAGGATGAAGGTCTGGCGCAGTGTCTTGTTGTTGTTGTCGCCGCTCTCGCCCTCTTTGTCGACACCCTTCGACGACTTGTGCGTGATGAGCACGACGTTGTCGTTGTGGTGCTCGTCGTTGGCGCCCTCGGCCACGCCCATTTCCAACTCGACCCCATCGGCTCCGCGTCCCGAAACATATCGAACAAGTTCTTCATGTCGTCGTAGAAGCTCTTGCCTAGCTCATCTGGTTCGTGACAAGCGAGCAGCGATGTGATCCTATTCAACTCGCGCATCCGCGTGTACGTCGACAGGATGCCGTAGGGATATTCTTGTCAATTGTAGCTCGCGATCTGGTCCCTCTCGAGGCTCCACTCTGAGATCCTGGCCAACCTCTTCTCGGTCATCATGGAGTCGTCCGTGACGGGGCAGACGCCTTTGGTCTTGGACACGTTCAACCTCGACCATGGCCGGATTGGGTAGCTGGTGAGGTGCATGTGGCCATTCATGGACGGGCACGACTTGAGGGGGCCGCTCACTGAGTCGTCCTGAGACGCGCTCATGGACACGGCCTTGACTTTGTAGCCGGTATCGTCGTGGATTACGACCATCTCCGCCGGCCACTTTGAGAATAGCGATGTCACCATGAACCTCTTTGAGACGTTGCTCGTAACTACGGCCGCTTAATTGACGAACATCACGCCGGCATCCGAGCATATTGATAAGCACGTCGATATCTAGCTTGGCGCCGTAGTCGTACTTGCTCGGCATGACGTCTCTCTTCGCGTGGTTCCTCGTCAACGACAAGTTGGTGTTCATTGACGTCACACAGATTGCCATGGCCTGGCTGAGCACCTGGCCGGATGACGTGGCCCGGAGTATAACCCCAGCGAGTAGGCCAGCGCAGACGCGAAGGTGAGCGGGATCCCGTTCTCGCATGGGTTCATCCCGATGCAGATGACCTTGATCGGACACGACGCCGACATCGATACGTACGCCCTGGAGATATTTTCGTACGAGCTCGCCTCCAACAACCTCCTTAATGACCTTATTAACCTCATGATCGTCTGAGTCCACTGGTCCCTGACGATGTTGCTCGCCCTTGTGCACTTAGATGCGTCTATCTGCATCCTCGGCCTCAAGATGATCTGCTCAACCCTCTCTAGCGCCTTCAAATTGACATTAGAGATCTAGTCCGCGCTGCAACACTATTTTATTTAGATTTTATGCAGCGTAAGCACATTCTTATGCACTTTAGCTAAGTGCTAACTCTACGCGGTCGTCTAGGCCCAGACGAGGAGCTCCTCCTCGTTCTGGTCATTGTCCTCAGCGTCGGACTCGTCCGGGTACACGAGGACCAACATTAGCTAGCTCTGCGTCTTCGCGGAAGGATTGAAGACTTTAAGGTTACGAGAAAGTTGTTAGTAAGCTTAAACCTAGTAGCAGAGGTCCAAGGCAGGCTCCTGTAGTTGACAGTCTGCTTACAGAACGTGTTGTGCAGCCTGATGCTGAACTTAGCCCTGTCGCCCTCGGGACCATAGTCCTAGCGTTGGTCTTTTCACTCAGCGCGATCGAGATAGTCACAGTCGCGTAAGTGAGGGAGCTCCAGCCTTGAAACATCCTCATCATATCAGACAACTGTGTCCCTCGCCGTCGTCTGGCTCATCCTGTATTTTCACAAGCCCGGGTCTAGGCTGCACCCCAGGACGCGCTCAGCCAGTAGTGCCCCACAGTGGTCGATTCGTCGTTGAGGGCTTGGGATGCTTGCGCTTCAACGCCTTGAAGACGAGCCGAAGTAGATACCCGGGAGCCCGATGCGCGAGAGGTCGTGGCCGATCCTGCGCCCCGTGGTGCCGTGGAATAACCTTTGGGGCCTGTCGAGCGTGTGCCTCGGAACGCCCTCAACGACGATTCCGTCGCCGATCCATTATTCAGAGACCCAGCCGCCCTTTTTATCCTTCATCATCATGTCGCTGCAGAGCCTGGCCTTCCTGGTCTTCTAGTCGTCATTCAGTTTGCCCAGGCCGATGACGGACTTGTTGAGCGAGATGAACGTGCAATAAGGCCTTCTGCCCGGTGATCGAGGCGCTCTTACTGTCGACGATGATGTCCTTGCCGTCCTCATCCGTGACTGAGCGCCTGGTATATGTCATTGTCACGTTGAGGATAGCCCCGTTGATGGCCTCGATCTGCCCCTGGTCCAGCTGGGCTCCACGGCGCTCTTCCAATGTTCGACCCCTCAACACACTCGATGATGGAGGTTTTCTTCTTGGCCTGGGCGGGGACGTTGTCTGTGATCTTCCCCGTGACGTTCTTGCTCGACGAGCCCGCCACTGGGGCCTTCTTGAGGATATTGTCGCGCTTCTTTATCCGGGTGTCGGCGGGCTTGTACTAGACGACGCCGGGCTCGGCCTCGGTCTGTATGGTGTTCTCCTCGTGGGTGTCGTTGTCGTTGCCTTCCAAGTCGTCGATCTTCTCGTCCTAGTCCTCGCTGTCCTCTCCTCCTCCTCGCAATTGGCCGCGACCATGTCCTCCTGCTCATTTTCTTCGATCTCGTCTTTGCTATTGGTCCTGGCGCCCTTCTCCCGCGAGATTTTCAGCCTGCTCCTCATCTGTGTCGCGATGTCCTTGTCGTTCTGATAGACCTTGGACGCCGGAGACTTCGGCTCGACATTGTCAATCGCCCCAGGAAGCTTTGTCGTTCTGCGAGGAGCTCATGTTGTGCGTGTAGATGTCGTTGTGGTCGTAGACGTATGCGGTTCGGCATTGAGTACTTGTTGTTGCCATCTACACAGCGTCAGTTCACCATCTACCAACCCGTGTCACAGTGCTAGTTTTCGTTGTCCCAATGGAGGGGGATCCGAGCGAAGAGCTGTCCTTATAACAAAAATGAATAATAACCCGCAGTATGAGGGGGAACTCTTGTATATTGAAAGGTTGAACCCAGCCGCAGACTGCCCACTAATCCCTCCATAACCAACGCCATGCCCACCTTCAACTACTCGAAGGCGAAATAGACGAAAAGAAGAGCTGACATTGACTTGCTACTCAGAAGCAGCTGCGAGTGTAAACGCGGATGGCGTTCTCGAACTCATAAAGGAGAGTGCGAACGGAGCGCGCGGCGGTGATTCCAGCCTCCTCGTTGACCAGGTGCAGAATATCTACTCGAATCTCCTCAACCTTGTACATCTTGTCTCTTTGGTTCTGAATGGGGCCGGAGCCAGCGGGGGCGAGGCCTACAGGGCGGGAGCGGGCGAACGAGCCGGGGGGGTCAGCGCCGGGGGGACTCGCGTTAGCGACTGAGTTGTTGATGGGGTTGAGACCGGGGACAAAGGAGTCGAAAAGACCAAGGCCAGAGGCGAAGCGCTCGCGCTCAGCAGCAGCAGAATAACGAGGGAGCCGAGTCGAGGATCTGGCGAACATACTACCAGAATCCAAAAGGTCCTCGTTGTCATCATTAAACTTATCCGCCTTCTCAGGCGTAGTCTTCTTGTTGGCGGCGGTCTTGTTGTTGACGGCGGTCAACTTGTCGATGGTGGTCTTCTTTTGCTTCTTCGAAGGAGTCTCGTCCTCGCCCTCCTCATCAGAGTCCTCGACTGAGGGCTTCTGGTAGTTGCCACCTACGGAACGTCAGGATGAATTGAACAACAACGAGAGAAATGAAAGACTCACGCTTGCGACGGTTGCGGGTAACTGGCTTCAAGGACTCCTGCTTGTCCTCGGGCTCGTCGTCGTCCTCCTCATCAGAGTCCTCGACTGAGGGCTTCTGGTAGTTGCCACCTACGGAACGTTAGGATGAATTGAACAACAACGAGAGAAATGAAAGACTCACGCTTGCGACGGTTGCGGGTAACTGTCTTCAAGGACTCCTGCTTGTCCTCGGGCTCGTCGTCGTGCTCGTTGGCGGCGGCGGCTGCGACCTTCTTCTTGGCGACGGTTGCCTTGCGCTTCTGCTTGCGCTTCTGCTTGCGCTTCTGCTTGCGCTTCTCCTTGCGCGCGGCAGTGCCGTCCTTCTCCTTAGTGGCAGAGATGTTAGAAAGCATCGCGCCGGCTTGATTGAGTCTGTAAGGTTATGTTAGGACCTAATCGAGTGTTGGAGACGATCGCAAAAAATACGTACAAAGCCGAGAGAGAAGTTGTCTGGGGATGGAACCTTCAAAAAGGCACCACGCGTGGGATATTTACCAATTTATTTTTCAGGCGCTCGGGCCAACCGCCCTAAAGCAAGAAAATTCTGTTTCCAAACGGCAAGTTGTGCAGCGAAACCCCCGCAGCTTCCACCTGCCCTCCCACCTGCCCTCCCACTTGCCCTTGGAAGTCGTCCTACCTTACTCTTTCCAAATAACCTCACATCGGCGTCATTCTCAGCTAGCTAATCCGCGAAAGGCCACAAAGACAAGGGCGAACAATTGCCGAAGAGATCCCTCAAATCGATTTCACATTCGACAGGGCTATCTAGTAGCGAACTTCCTTTCCAACTCTCTCGCTCTACATTTAGATCTATGTTCCAGAAGATTAACCAGGAGAAGTCTGAGAGATATCAACAATCGAGTCAGATCGACTTATCACAGCCTCCACGACAGCTACGTCATTGTCTGCTTTGTTGAACTGAAGGTAAAACGTGAAATACCATTCATAGACCATTGACTCCAGTAGATATGGCCGACCGATATCACGAGAATCGCTCGAATCGCCCCAACCGTGAGACGGCGGGGTTGCCTTGATTGGAATGATTGAAATTCATTAGGACGGGAGTGGAAGACACAGGAACACCCGACTGCAAAACATATCAGATGGGTTGATGAAGTGAGGAGTCCGTGGTACACTTCTTCGTGATTACGAGGTAAGCTTCTCGGGGTAAACCGAATATGAACAACAGAATTAGGAAGATTCAAACAGTGGAATGGATGGTAGACAATAAACGGTTGGAGAAGGAGGCTTGTGTTGAGTGCCATGACAGGACGGGCCTTTCAATGCTAAGAATAATAGAACAGAGAAGAAAGGGGTTGTACTTCGAATCCAGTAGCGAAGAAAGTTCTCTGACTTCACACAAGCAGAAGGTTTTCAACGGGTGTTATGCTCAGTTATTTACAGCTCAGGTAACCGAAATGCCTAAAGCAGCCTCTTTATCCCTTCCAAGTTGCTCCCACAACGCCAGGCAACAAAGGGTACTGGCGGATAAAGAACCCGCCCTCCCAGTCACAACTTCACGCTCTCTAGCCCCACAAATTCCCATCCGCATTCTTCGTTACCACAGCTACCTTACCTTAAGCAACAATTAGGACAGAAATGCGACTCTCGTCCCAAGCTCAATCGTACAAATTACCTACCATTTCATGTCGAACGCTAATAAGCATCTACTTACGCGGCAAATCCAGTGCCGATTCCCTGTAGCACGTATTTCTGTTGCGAGCTACTAGTATACTTCAACGCTTCCCATTTTTAATAAACTACTGTCCAAACTTCATTGATGATGTCCACAGTCCTTTCGAAGTCCTGTGTCTCAACACTCATTTTGCGGCGCCGGCACAGCTGCCGCAAGACATACTTGGCTACCAACGCCGTCCCTGCGAGAAGACGCCCACGCGGCGCCGGCACAGCTGCCGCAAGACATACTTGGCTACCAACGCCATCCCTGCGAGAAGACGCCCACGCGGCGCCGGCACAGCTGCCGCAAGACATACTTGGCTACCAACGCCGTCCCTGCGAGAAGACGCCCACGCGGCGCCGGCAGATTTCTGCTGTAAGATCTACTTTGGCTATCGACGCCGTCCCTGCGAGAAGACGCCCACGCGGCGCCGGCACAGCTGCCGCAAGATATAATCTAGGCTTTTGACGCTACCTCCCCTGCGAGAAGACGCCTACGCGGCGCCGGCAGATTTCTGCTGCATTTTTCAGGCTTTTCCTATATTAGTCCATCTCTAACCTCCATTTCAGATGCCTTTGTATGGGCAAGGGCACATCCGTCGTGTCCAGAAGAACCCTATTAACCCGCAGGAAAATACCTCTCCCAGGCTTGGGTTTACTGCGACTGTAATCAATATCACTGGCAAAACCCGGACTCAAACAACAATCGGTTAGCTCACAGGCAATCAAGTTCAATACTCAACGTTTTCGTGGATTGTCTTCGACATAATTGAGGACTGGTCTAGTGCAATATCGAGGTTGATTCAACACATGCAGAAGCCGCTGATAGCAGTTTCATGTCGATGTGAGCAGTCATCCTACGCAGTGTCGTCTAATCGCATCGACGGTGGACATTACGGAGATGTTCTCACGCCAATTTTCCCTTTTTCGGTACCAGCCTTTTCAACGATCGCTTTTATCGAGCACAGCTGCCATACACTAACCAAATCGAATCCACTATCCGTCCGCGGACCGAGCGATGAGATATGATCATTGTTGCGTCGATGAATAGCGCCCGTACATGCGGCCTGACTGTTCGGTATACGGGACTACTGGTCGTTTCCACTCGGCCTAAGGCCGCGTGGCCCAGCAACGCCAGTTCGTCGACAGGCAGCCCGAATGATCTCGTCTCGGCAGTATCCCATCCTCGTCACGAACCCACGTTACACTGCGCGCTCGATCTGTTACATAATAGAATGTGCATATATAGATGTTTATTGAGTATTGAGATTGCATAGCGATAGGCTTGCCGTGGAAATTGGCCTGCTGTCAGAGAAGTCACTCCGATGGCAACTGATTACGGAGCCTGCGAGCACTGTTCCCTTTAGAGTTGTGATGGATCTAAAGTCCCTCGGCGAAATGTGTGGTCTTGCTGTTCGGCCATCGTAGCGCAAGGTTCTGATATTCCTTGTGAGAGATTTGCAGTTTGCGAAGTCGCACATATAGTTGAAGCTGATGCTATTGATATGATGCTTACATTTGGGTACTACTACCAGTGTGTTTTAGCCGATGCAGGCCAGCAGCCCTCTTCTTATCCACGACACAGACAGATTGATAGATGCGCACCACTCAAGCGGCAACAGGACCTGCGACGAATTGAAGTGCGTTCATCAATCTAACCTCTTCGTGTTTCACTCAAACCATGCGTTCATCTATAGCGTCTCAATTTTCTAGACTTTATACTTGAAGATTGTCAAGTGGCGGATAACTTAATTCCAACTAAAAGCCGATGAGGCGACAGATGTAACTGTAAATAGCGTGGCGGGTAGTAATAGTGTTATTAACCAACTTATCTCCCTGCGATCTATAAATCATGGTTGTAGCTAACGGTGCTAACCTCAGAATAATGCGCCTACGCCCTCTCTCCTAGTTGACTATTTAGAACTTGCGAACTTGCCTCGAGAAATCGTCAACGCAATTTTACGAATCTCGAGAAGCTCTTCCTCGTTCGCCAACTCCCCGCTATCCATTGATCGATACTGACGTATCAGATCATCCAGCACTTCCACGGGTGCATCATCCTCGCGCTTCAGGCGCGACACAACGATGGCGGCCTTTCGCCGATCCACCTCTTTCTCCTCCTCCGTTAGGTCGTTTTGCGACCAACCATCGTAGGTGGCCATCAATTCATGTAAGATGTCCATTGTGAAAGGACGATTATCCCGGTCTTGTTCGTAGGTCTCGTTCGTCGAGAGAGGTGATGAAACTCGCTCTGCATGTTGTTAGATCATATGGAGATGTATGACGAAAGAATATAACTAACCGTAATCTTCAGCTTTGATGGCAACCGATCGCATGGATGCGGCTGGAGCTGTAACACCATCAAAAGGCACTGGACCGGCTGGGGTGCTGGGCGGATCGTCTGAGTCGTTCGAGTGTGCTCGTGAAGGAAGGGAGGTTGAGGCTGAACCCCCAGCCGGCACTGGACCGGCTGGGGTGCTGGGCGGATCGTTTGACTCGTTCGAGTGTGCTCGTGAAGGAAGGGAGGTTGAGGCTGAACCCCCAGCCGGCACTGGACCGGCTGGGGTGCTGGGCAGATTGGACTCTGGGGCAGGTTCCATGTGCGTCGCTACCGCCACTGGAGCGGCAGCGAACGCCCGTGGGGGGCGAGAGCCGTCAACTTGGTCATCTTGATTCGTATGGCTCTGCCCTGCCGTCGAGGTGTTGGCCAACCTTGCCCTTTTGCGCTTCGGCTTTGTCTTAGGCTCAACGAATGTGGCCGCTGTAGCACCAGCGTCGTCGCCGTCTTCATTGTCAATGTCGACAGCCGAGTCACTGGGCTTCTTCTTAATTGGCCGGTCATTCGGCAGCTCGTTTTGGAGCACGGCGATGATTCTGAAGCGCATTCTGTTGAATATTGGATTTCTGAGCCTGTGATAAAGGTCCGCGTGTGTTCCTGTAACCTGAACCGTTAAATTAGCATGTATTCTAGAGATTCGTCGGAGAAATCCATTGAAACCTACATAGTCACACCTCCGGCTCAGGTTGGCGCACCTCTGGCACGCTCCCCCTATCATACCTGGAATATGGTCAGTACTCCGAGAAGTATTATGAAGCGAGTTGGTGGGAACGTACCTTCTTGTTCGTAGCATTCGTGTGGACGCGCCAGGCCAGTGTCCTCAATCTCCCGGCGCATGCAGCGCACGCAGGGGGTATGGTTCCGTCTCCCCCTCTCTTTCTTCCTTCGCGCTGTTCCCTCCTTCTTGGCTTTACCCATATTGAAGTTGGTGATGTGGGTGTCGTTGTTTGGTGATGATGCACAGTGAATAGGTAGATTAAGATCAAAAATTTTGAGGATGGTGTGGGGCCAAGAAAGGTGAAAGAAGCCGCAAGGGGAAAAAGTATCATTGTCCTTGTACGGGAAGGAAGGGAAATTGTACTTGAGCAGAAAAGGAAGTTGCAAGCCGGCAAATGCCACTTTCCCAACCCCAGCGGCCCCAGCCAGGGAAACAGATTGCGGGTAAATAAAAAGGCAGTAGGTAACCTTAAATAGCATTGGATCATACGTAGAACTTAATATTAACGTCTCAGCTATTATGCATCGGAACTATTACATAGATCTAGCTTAGTTATTATTATGATACATCTATGTTTCCTCATAATTTACCCATTAGACCTGAATGTCGTCAGTTTAAAGTCCTGGGAGCGGATGAGCGGTGTCTTACGCGGGGAATGCGGACGCCAATCGGGGCTACTCCCGCCAATGACAAATACTGAAAAGAAACGAAGTGGAGAGGGACAGGGACCAGACGCCACGACCTGTTGCAGTGTGAGTCCGCGACCGAACGTAATCCACAAACGGACCCTTGCGACGCGACATTGGAGTGTTCAAAGTTGTAGCAACCTGAAGCGCGTTGTCGTCGCCCACGTGCGATAAGGACTGAGTCTTTTAGAGTGGTTCAGCAGTCTCTTTAGGCGCTGTTAACTTTGCGTCACTTATGACTAAATAATTCACGTCGATATTAAGTAGTATCTATGAACTCATACTCCAACATAATACTGCTTATAATTTGAACTTATTGAGAATCATATCTCATAACGTGAAACTGATGTGAAACTTATTAGATAACGGCGGATGTATATCCTTTCTCTGCTGACCTCTGGACCAGAGCTGATACATCGACCGTAATCTGTGATATCGTGTTGCGGATAATTGCCAGGGCCCACATCTCACTCAGCTATCCGCCGAGATTTCTCAGGGCCCCACATCCAACTCAGCTTTCAACAGCTCAGTATCCGCTGAGATTTCTCAGGCCATACACGTCACTCAACCTTATACATCCCAGTGTCAGACCGTCGAGAGCATCACTTAGCCTCCATCCGCATCAACCCAGACTAGTGCGCCATAGCCGCATCGACAAGTGGCATCTTCCCGCTTAGCCGCCACGCAAGGCGTCTCTGCCTCCTCCAACAAAAATCATCTAGCATTAATGCTGCCGTTTATGACGAACCAAATCGTGAGTACTAATATGCGAACTGACTGCCTGTGATTTTTCGGAATCCGCTGACCGTGAAGCGAGAAGACGACATAGGATACAGCACCGCCCTTTGGTCACGAGAATCCCCTGCCTACTCGACAACCGCCAATACCCGCCATTTGCGAGGCTACGACAGAATGACGATCGCCGAGTTACCTGTAGAGCTCAGGGTTATGATATTGGAAGAACTCCATGACATATCCGATGTCAGTGCCCTGACGAAGGCATGCCGCGGATATCACGACGCGCTTTACCCGATCATGCTGCGGATGGCAAAAGGCTCCATTCCCGTGTTCGCAGCCATATTGACGGGTCAAATTAAGCTACTGGAGGATTCGATCGCGGCTGGCCTCAGCTTGCAAGAGGTATGGGGAGAGGGCTTGCATATCATGGGCAACGGTCCCGAGTACGCCGGCTACGACCCCGTCATGCTCGCAAGTGCATTTGGTCACGGACAAATGATTTCCATGCTCTGTAAAGCTGGCGCCGAGGTCAAGGAGGGGTACGTGCGGTGCGTTTCCTGTGAGAACGGACCGAAGGAGAGGTTCGAGAACGCCACCAGTCTACAGACAGAAGGCAGGAAGCAACTTTGGCCACTACACATGGCGGTCTGTAACAGCAGATTTGATGCCGTCCAAGCACTATGTACGGCGACGGGGTCGGACTGGCAATTGGAGACAGAACCAGCGAGCGTCCCGCATGACGAGAGATGGCTTCTCCTGCACGAAGTCGCTAAGAACCCGGAACACGACTTCGTACGTGGAGTCTTGAGATGGCTATGGGATAAGGATGGCGTGCACGACACGATCGACAACCTTTCGGCTAGAGGAGGAACTCCGTTGGAAGTCGCCGTTAGATTAGGGCATTTTCGGACGGCCATTCTTCTTCTGAGCAGCGGGGCAGACCCTCGGCTGATCTCATCAGCCCGCGGAGCGTGCGGCAACACAATTGCGACACTCGCTCTCGAATCATGCATGGGCATGGGTGTTAGTGTACCTCGGTTACCTGTTGAGCACGCCAGGACGGAAAGGTGGCTGACGGAGAGAGGCCACCATATCGACCACATTGGTAGGTTGATTACTGAGCTATACAGGAGAGGTGTCGATATGAACGCAAGATTCAGTGTGCGCGTCGGCGGGCCGCCTGTGTCCGGAACCGTGCTCCACTGGGCTGTCAGGATCGGCGATGTCGGTATTATTGAGCGTCTAGTTGGGGACCAGCCGGCTGGTGCTTTGGCCGGTATGGCCGCCGATATCACAGTGCCGGACCACAACGGAGAGCTCGCGATCGACGTTGCCCGCCGCACATCACCGCGCAGGACAGGATACAACTGGATGCACAATATATGCTGGAGTGAAGACACCCGCGACTTCGCTGGTAGCGATCCGCTGGGTGACCTTGCGTCACACCACATTCCCCTGCTCGAGAAGGTCTAGGAAGTCGGATCTAGCGAGGGACGTAGAGGGCGGCGATGGAAGGCGACCGAGCTCAACGGTATCTCAATTCGACTCATCTTTCTGCGCACACACGAGGGCTTTCGCCTCCCGGAAGAGTGTGGTGGGAATGCTTGGATTGTGGACGTGGTGAGAGGGACCAGGCGAACGTTGCGCCTGCGACATGACCACCCTCGCGAGAGAGACCACCGGCTGAACCTCAACCTGGAGCAAATCGAGTCCATCACTATTCCGGAATACCAGAGACGATCGCCGAGACAGACGCAGACCTTGATACGGATCCGTGGTTCCGTTGGCCTGAACAATGCGTATTACGTTCAGTTTGCTACGGATGAGGATCAGGATCGCTTTATCAGCCTTAGTCTGCCTTTTTGCCGGGCGGAGAGGGTTGCATCGTAAGTCTAGTCTCGTTCCTGTTGTTCTACTGCAGCGTTGAAGACGTCGGTACGCGTTTAGAAGAAATTAAAGGTATGGCCAATAAGGCTAACATACAGCTGCAACCACAGGAAACGATTTCGTCAGGAATGGCTGCCTAGAACATGATGCCTGACTTTGCAAGTACCAAGGCCATGTTAGAGCTGGATAGGATAGCAGACTCGACTGACAGAGAGAGCGGGCTGGGGTGGGGGAACTGGACATAGGCCCGCCGATTGCGAAGTTGGGCGATGCAACATGCTGAATGGTCTCAGGGCACAGGGTTATAGCGAGAGGTTTGAGAATATCTGCCAGCCACTTCGTTATGTCTCTGCTATCAAATGCACCTGATGCGTCTTGCAACTGCGTTCTCTTACATGCTCCTAGCCGCCAAACAACTCCTTCTCCTGCGCAAATGATGCCTCTCAGGTCTGCTGGTACCTGCCACTCAACCTACAAACCGCTCGGATTAACGTCATCATCGGTGTTCCTCTCCGACTGGTGGTCGAGCTGATGTCCTCGTGCGAGTGTTCGCGCGCTGCCCCCATGTCGCTTTCTTCGTATGCTGTGGTCGCCCTATCTGGCACTGGACCAAGTAGGGACGCGGCGGGCGTGAGTGGCGGAGACGGGGTGGTATCAGCCCTACCCGGCACTGGACCAGGTAGGGTTGCGGCGTCTACGCCGTCCTCAATCGAGCGCGTATTATCCGCATCAACGACGGTGCGTTCGTCGTCGGATTGGATGGTGTATGCGTACCCATGTCGCATCTCGTCTGCTACCTTATCCACGAACTTCTTGATGAAGTCCTCCTTGTCGACCGAGGACATTCCATCAGTGCGCGCCTAATTGAGTTCAGGTCAGTACACGTAAGCTAACGATGATGAGTTCTCTTACCTGTGCGGGCTTCGGGACAGCGCCGTCCTTCTCAGTTGGGTTTGCATTGCTGCTGATGTCCGCCTAAATGTTCTATGTCAGCGCCTATTAGTCAACGACTACGAATGCTCTCACCTGTACGAGCTTCGGGACAGCGTCGTTCTTGTCGACTGGGGATGCCTGGTTACCAGTGGATGCCTAAATGTCTTCATGTCAGTACCCGTAAGCTAAGGACGTCGAATGCTCCTACCTGCACGGGCTTCGGACGACTGCCGCCGTTCACGCCGCCTATAGGTCCCCGGTTCGGAAAGTTACGACGGGTTATCGCCCTAAATCTTGTCACTCGGGGTGTATGTCCTTTGCCGTGCTTCAGACAGGCTCCGAGGGATTGGAAGGCCACCTCGCGGTCATTAGCGGAGCGGAACTCCACAACCCTGGCGCGCCCTCCCCAGCGTATAACTCGAACGACTTTTTCGAGGCTTGACGCTGGAAAGAGGTCGTAGGCCTGTTGTTCGGACGTCACGTTGGTCACGTGGAGTGCATTCATCGACAACCGCAATACGTCCTCCCCAGTATCCGTGGAAGTGACTGGGGGCGTGGCGTTGTCTCCACTTCGGATCAGACTTGAGCTACCGACCCCAACCTCCACGGGAGAGATTGGGGGCGCGGCAGGAGGGTGCAGGCTCGTCATACGCATCGCTTCCGGGGTGGATTGCCTGATCTCGACGTCAGTGAAGGGAAAGAGGGGCAAAGCATCAGGAAGGCGGTTTTCCATACTGAGGAATATTCGAGATGGCTATGGCCGGATAACCTGCCCCTTGTACATGATGGAAGTGTCCACCGACGGGAACTGCCCCGACCGGAGGTCCTCCTTGGTAGGGGATCCCGCGATTAGCGACAGGCAGAGAGGGGTCGTTCTGGTGGACCAAGTACGAAAAACCCGGGTTTGACTGCGGCGGGTACTGCCAGCCTACGGGACTAGCGGTGGGAGGCGCATGAGCTGTCTGAGGATGAGGGTCACCGTTTGTGTAGTATATTATCTGGGCCCCTGGAGGTATCGACTGCGGGTAGTGTGACACTACCAATTCCAAAGTCAGTTCAGAAAACTGCACGTTGGGATTGGGGTAATGATGGCCGAATCGAGCGGCAGACATGTGGAAGGGAATGTCGACCGAGTCAAGAGGTAGACCAGGAAAAGGTAGGGAAGAACGTCAGGTACAATCCCATTGGTCGAGAACGTCGCCATTGGCAGTCGGAGAGACTGGGCCTGGAGGTGTCGTGAATGGCGTCGTACACGCCAGACACAATGGACGCCGGATTCCTTGATCTTGACCTGCCGCGAAAGAAGGCATTGCAAGTCTCCACCCGACATGCTCCAGTAGCCAGTTCTCTGACGTCAAATCATACACCGGGACATTGTGTGAGGGCCGTGTCTTGGACGGAAGGCGGACTGGAGGGAGGATGGAGTTCGACCAAACAAAAACGGAAGATGACTTACTGTTTGTGGGAAAGTAACGTCGAAGACGTCTGGATGGATTGTGTACGTTACGTAGAGAAGCGAAGTCGTAGCTGGCGTGGAAATGGGAGTGATGTTGATCTTGAAATTTCAGAGGGGCGTCCAGGGGTGCAGAAGTGGTTTAAGTAGGTGATGGAAGCAGGTTGACCCCGTGCAAATAGCGCAGGAGCCCCTTCCTTCAACCACCCATACCTTCCGATCAAAAGCGGCAGATGCCTCAGGTGCTATCGACCGGCAACTTCCTTAATGGTTAATGGAGTAGGAGCTTCCTGTCCGCTTCTACATCTGCCGCATAGGTAGGGAAGGTGCTAAGGATCGGGAAAGTGATCGATTATTGCCTGTAGGCTATAGCTTCAAAACACAACATCAAGACGGAATGCTCGCAACTAGAGCTGCGGAACGAGGTAGGCATACCTCAACATTCTGCATCAGCTGGCTACATAACTCACTCTCACAAACAAGTACCAGACGTATCAAGTGGGCCATAATCTTGGTATTCCCATCTGGTAGCTCTACTTCGCAGACTGGGTGCACTTATTGATTGACATGACTCCATTAAAGGTAGGTAGGGAGCTGCCCTCGTCGGCCAGGATGACGTCAGATACCTAACTCGATATCTGTCTGCGTCACGGGGCTAAGAGTCATGAAGGTCAGGCAGGTGGGACTTGGCTTCACTACGGCGACTGCACCTCACAAACTTGTCCCTATGCGCGCAACGCTCCCACCTTCACACTCTCGATTTCCAACTTGCCCGTTCCCATCACCCACCTCTCGAGTCAAGTGATGCACCCGGATACCCATCTCTTAACGATGGAAGGAAACGTAGGTCCACTCGTCTCTACTGTGGTACTGCGTTACACTTAGGACACGGGTAACTAATCCGCTATAGCCCGAAGAAGACATCCTGATCGCAGCCGCAGTGGAAGCTGCGATCCGACACTGCGTCCGAACTCGACCAAACTATCGTTGGGACGTCGCCGAGGTAACTGCTTCGACGGACAACTATAACTCCAGCAGAACTGACCTTCTTTCTGCTACCCAGTCCGGTAATGGCGAGGACTCCGCTAGACTTAACTGTCGCGCTCCAAGTCAAGCATTGCCAATGCCGCCTATACAGTGAGTCCTCTATGACCACGATTGTCGACGACAGAGTAACTGACAATTCACGGTGTAACCATCAATATTGCGCCACCGGCAGCGTCAGCCACATCGACAGTGACTTGCCATTGCACATCTCGAACCTCGAGATACGTGGCGCTGCTCGGTATTATCATGACAATAGGTACAGCATCGTATCTCCTTCGGGGGTTCGCGCATGAATGGAGGGCTGGCGGTGACCGCCTCCTACATGCGTTCGCTGTGGTTCCTGTATCGGCAGCGACACTCACAAACCTCGATACCAACGCCAGCCCCGGCTCCCGGGTGCTCGCTGCTGCTCCAGTGGCGGCAGCGACACCCATAAAGCTCGATACCAAAGCCGACGACCACTACCGGGTGCTCGCTGCTGCTCCAGTGGCGGCAGCGACACCAATCCACTCTGTGATGTCTGTCACTCAGTCCCCAACATGCAATACCACAGCAACCACTCGGGATAGAGTCGCGTCGGATGCGGTCTTTGGGAGACTGGGGTCACCAAAGGGACCTGCGCTGTCTCCCTGAATATGGATTCGACAATCGAGCTATTACAGAGGCTACAAGAAAAGGGCAAGCAGACTCGTGGGTATGATTGCGGCTATCGGATTTAATTTACGCGCTCATCCGATGTGCGCGATCCCTCAGCCGATAGCATTGTGGAAGTAAATGTAGCCTAAACTGTCGGCATATAAAACTTAAACTTCAAGTTACCGCAGCTCTAATACGTGACCTTAGGAACGTTGATCATAATATAAAGCTCTGTAGAGTATCGAATGGACGGTGTGAGAATAGATTAACGGTATCTATTTGAGGTTGACCTCTCTAAGTAGATATCTGCGAAATTTACATTTGAAAACTACATAATTATCTCCACTTGGCGCAGCTGTCCTAAGGTACGGTAATGGAACCAGACCTTAGGTGCTGAGCCCTGAGCAACACCGCTGGAGCTTGACTCCTCTGCCCGCCTTCCAGCCCGCCTTTTAGCCCGCCCTAGTAAGGAGGTAGTTAGATAACAGATTAGACACACGCTAGGTAGTGCTGCTGCTGCACCTACCTACCTTACCTTCTGGTAGGCAGGTGCCTAATCTATACAACGTAGGTATCCCACGCGTCTCTAAAATTTCTCCTACTGCGCAACCTACCTCACCTCACCTTGCCCACAGTCAACACGTCCCGTTCCATCACACCGCGCAAGTGCACCACCCGCCTCTATCACCACACAACCCATTTTACATTCAAAACTGCTCGGTACAGCGCTTATGCCGTCTGACAATCCGGGTAAATTATCAGCATCCCATGTTGCACGTCTCATTATTAACCACACCTTCGATTTTCAGGTGTATCGTTTAGACCTAAATAGAGACAAGACGGCATGATGGTCGACTCCTACGACAGCGAGGACGAGTTCTTTTCGAAGACACGGATAGAATTTGACCTTGACGATCTTTCGTCGATCGCATCAAATGATGACGAGTGAGTTCTTCCCCCCTCCCCTCGCTTCCCTTACCAGTCACAGCTACTAGCACTTTCGCGTAACATGGCTGGCATTATGGACTACATCTCAGTCTGTCCATTTCTGTCTGCTCAATTCTAATAGTATACAGGGACACCCTCGACCCACGACCTATTGAACTCAGAAGCGTACCTCTGTCCATCTTCCCGTCCCCAGACGAGAAGATGGGTCATCAAGACCTTGCCCACAAGGAGCTGTTAGCTGCCTTGCCAAGACCACCCCCGAATACCAACGTCAAGAGCTACTTTGCAGCTCTGCCGGTCCTTCCTGCTGCGTATCGATACGATCCGAAACTGTTCTACAAGCTCCTGCCACCCCTCCCACCACACAAGGCCCACGAACCCGCGGCTTTCTTCAAGCCATACCACATACCACCACATGCTTCACATTCACCTGCGGCAGTTGCTAAGCATATTCAGTAAGTTCTTCTATATTTCCCAGCGTACCTTGATACCAGTCAGGATCGAGGTAATTTCTCGGAACCTTTGAGTTAGAAGACTTTGCTAACAATAACTTCAAAGGCGACAAAAAGCCGCTGCTGTGTCCCTACCTGGTCCAGTGCCAGGTAAGGCGGGTACGAATCGTCAATCCCTCACGCCCGCCGCGTCCCTACCTGGTCCAGTGCCAGGTAAGGCAGGTACGAATTGTCAATCCCTCACGCCCGCCGCGTCCCTACCTGGTCCAGTGCCAGGTAGGGCGGGTACGTCGAAGTCGAACAAGAAGTCCGACCTTCTCCCCATGTCAATCAGTGAGAAGAACGGTACATGGAGAGTACAGTCGGGCCTACTGAATCAACAAGAGTGAGTCACCTACCGCTGCTCTCGTAACCTACTTTCAGAACTAACAAATATCGTTCCCAGAGTCCGTCTATACGCCCACTACACGATCAGTCTAAGATCAACAGCACCATCGTGCGAACAAATCCACTTCGTGCTTAGACAGGGGCAGGTGATTTTCGTCGCATTGGACTTCGAGACACTATGTAGGTTCAAAATCTTCAAGGACAAACGCACCGGGAGGGTAGTCCGATACTACCCGACGACCGAAGCGGGCCTTTCGGAATTGGACACCCGGAAGTCACGAAATGGCATTCATGTCCAGGGCCGAAAGGATGCATACGCCTTCCAGCCCCGTCGGGGTGAGTTTGGTGATAGGGGGCAGGATATTATGTCTCTCATCAATTCCCGGCATTTTGTGGTACAGGAATATAACGACCATAATGCGCTATCCTGCCACATGCCCCATCATCGCGACAAGGCCAATCCCGGCGGCTTCGCCTACGGCAAGTCCCGTTACATACGAGAAAACGTCCTCAAGAAGCACCTCGACACGTATATGACGAATCTACGGAAGAGCAACCGCACTGAGTTCGAGAAGAAGACGAACAAGTTGAGGCCGATTATCCTAGTCACCTGGGCTAGCCGCTGTGAGGAGGAGACGCTCCAGCGGCTGGATGTGAACTGGTTCCACGACGAGGGGGTAACGGCCGTCGACCTCCAGCAACATCCTGTCCTGCGGGCTTGGGCTGCTAGCCACGGGCTCAACCCAGTCTTGAAGGCTGAGACGGCCTGCGCGGCACTAGGTGTCGTGATTGATACGAAGCGTCCCAGACGTGGCGGCTCGTCGTCACTCGCACACAACGCGGGCAACGACGCCGCGCACACCCTCCAGAAGTTCCTTATAATGGGTTGTCTCAACAATGATCAGAAGGAGAAGCTGTGCAAAGGCGAATACCTTCCCCGTATCCTACCCAGGTGGAATTACTCGGCCTTAGAAGAAGCAAACCCTGACCCCGCAACTGGACGGCCCCGCCCCCACGGCACCGACTTTAACCGGGTCAACATCCGTCGCGAGGTCAAAGAGGAGATCTTGAACCGAGACTTCCATCCAGAGAAAAGCGAGCCTGATGGCCCAGCGTTGCTCCCTGTGGCTCCAGTGGCCATAGGGGCAGTGCCTAATGGAAAAGACGAACATCGGCCACGAAGACAGCTGCGCCCTGTGGCTCCAGTGGCCATAGGGCCAGCACAGGACATCCCCCCCCATTCCAACCAATATGTGGAGTTCCGTCTGCCAGTATGCGCAAACGGCACCAGATATGACTTCGTTCGTAGCGAGCATCGCGGTCGCTGGGATGACCAGGAGCAGTGGGTGAGGATGTCGACTATGGAGTGGGAGGTTGCCGTTAGAGAGAACGTGCGGCTTGGGGCCTGGAGAGAACTGTTTATGAAGGAAGAGGCACGTCTGGACAGGATGCAAGGGACTACAGATTCTGACGATGACGACGAGGAAGAGGATGACGAAGGTTATCTGCCCAGAACTCGTTACCACGTCTAAGGTAACCAGTCTACTAGGGCATCGCCGTCTCGGCGAGTAGTACCAAATGTGTGTAAATAGGAATCTCACTA
This sequence comes from Colletotrichum sp. SAR11_240, assembly GCA_025328625.1. Lineage (NCBI taxonomy): Eukaryota > Fungi > Ascomycota > Sordariomycetes > Glomerellales > Glomerellaceae > Colletotrichum > Colletotrichum sp. SAR11_240. The sequence continues at coordinate 72,184 of JAKMXA010000260.1, forward strand.
GTCCCCCATGGCACAACCCACTGGTAGATAATGCGATACTTGAAGAACCAACCATCTCTACTTCTCTGGCTGTCGGGATCTGATGGTTGGTGTACATGATTACCCCGCGTAGGGTTTGATGCTGACGTGACGGCGAGAGTCACCTCGGACGTGAAGTTGAGCGGAAATTGTAGATCATCTACTGCGTCGCAATGGCAAGGTCGTAATGCAGGGAGCGAACAAGGACATCGCCATGTGGACCTGCCTAGTTATGTACCCGCAGTCCAGTATCTTTGTGTCATTGCTGCGTTGATGCAGGGGCTTTGGCATCAGGCGGGGTGGCATTACGGTTAAGGAACGGGCGGATGTGGAGTAGTGGTGCCTCCAGTGCACCTAGGCAAATATGTAGGTACCTACGGTAATTGTGTTACGATCTGATAACAGACGGCAAGCACAACCGCCGCGGATAGGTGCGTCAGTGCGGATGGGAGGTTCCAAGGCACTGGGTCTTAAGGTACGCGTAGGTTCCAGGGGACATGCATGGCACGATACGTACCGAGGTTCCCATGAGGCCGTTATGACGCCTCACCTTAATTCGACCATTGCCAGGCCAGAGGAATAGGACGCAACCCCGTCAGCGTCAATAGTCATGATATTCACAACTTTGCTGCTCGAGCAAGAGTGGACGGCGGACCACAGCTCAACGCGTTACGCGCGACGTATATGCGTTATTTCTCTCACATTCACTAACCGGCAGTAAGAGGACTGTCCACTCTCGCCCTTGTTCCGCGTTAATCGCCAGGGATTTGTCGGTTTTCTCAATGCGATAGATACTCTGGAACTGCATTGTGGTCGTAGCAAGTCGTTTTGTGTCTTGAATCTTTTGCTCGCATGGAGATCTAATCTACGTTCTCACTCGTCGTCGCCAACCGAGAAATGTGTCCATGTGTTGTTGTTATGTACGCTTCTGGTAGGCATCAGATGGTTGGAGGAACATAGACCTCTGCTAGATCATGGGACTTCGGGCTGGGTGCGGAAAGTTGGGAATCTCTAACTGACAGACTGTCCCCAACGTTCATTACTGCATGCCGAACTCTTCAGGACTCCTTCCCGTACACTGAGTGTGGATACGCTCCTTCCTGTGCCATGATGCTCCTTCTCGATGCAACTCAGACGCACCTGCTCCGTCTCAAGCACGGCACAAGAATAGCTGTGCCTGCCCCCTTCGACCGACACCAGAACCCAACGACACCCTGTCCCTTGCCACAGGGACGAACCTCAACGTTTACCCGCACATCGTAAATCCTTTCAAACTACTCGACTTCCTCCGTGTTGTTCAAATTTCCGTAAATCAGGCTACCTTCCTCTGTTACGTCGCCGCACGCTACCCCTAACGGCAAACGCTTCTCCCTCTACTCCCCTATCTCCCTCTCTCTCTCTGTCTGCCCACTACGCGGGTAAAAGCTGCTGTCCAGGGCACCCCAGTCCAGACCATGGATCCCACTACCGAGCCCGCGCATGCAGAGCGACGCAGTGATCGACCTCAGAAGCCTGTTGCTATTGAGTCTGGAGGTATGCACTAAGCGTTATGTGACGTGGACTGCACTTACTTACTATTTTGACAGAGGACTCTGACGATGATCCACTCTCTATCGGCTCAAGAACCAGCTTCCATACGAACAACGACGTGCTGGATAACCTTTCCGAGGCCAGCAGCAATAGTGACCAGTCCTACAACTACGAGGACGACTCGGACGTCGAGTCTACCGACGATGAAGATGACGACCTCATCGTGGACCCAGACATGGGTATTGTCTTGGACGAGTTGGGCATGGAGCTGGGAGAGTTATCCGACTTCTCTGATGACGAAGAGTGTGTCGAGATAACGAGCGATGAAGAGGATGTCGACGAGCTTATCGCCACATCACGCAATTCCGGCATCAAGCGAGCAGCCGGGTCGAGAGGGGGCGACAAAAAGAGGAGACGAAGTTCAAAGCCGCCCTTCTCCTTCGTTGCAGAGACCGCCGCGACCTGGCTTGCTAAGTGTAACGAGATGCATCCTGTCGATGACGACGACAGCGAGATGGCGGACTTCCACTATCTATTCCATGCGATTGTGAGAGAGTTACACGACTGGTCCATCGAAACTCCAGAACTATCCCTTGCGGACTGGAGTGCAGCTCCCAGAGAGGAAAGAGCAATGGCCAAATATTTCCGCTACATGCTCATATCCACGGATCCCGTCGAACTGGCGGAGAAGATGCTGAAGGCCATCCCAAAGATTACCCGCAAAATACTAGGACGCGTTGATCTGCAACCCTTCGATCTAATGCAACTCCCGACCTTACCCCGAGACCTCCAGCATCGCGGAGTGTACATCGACTTATTAACGAGGCTGCCGCAAACCCTCGTCGGTCAGCAAGCTCATGGCGACAGCCATCGCCTCGAAAAGGTCGCCCGAGGCGGCGTAGATCCCGCGGATGTCACAGAATGGAAGGTCTACTGCGGTTCGTCGTTAAGGAAAGAGGGAGTTGGCAAACGGGTATGTGAACATCTCAAGTTCCACAACCCAACGGAGCAAAAGCAAGAGCTTCTTGACCGGCTATCTATGGGCGCCACTCTCAGCATCGACGAAAAAAAGAAGATCATCGCGTGGCTACCAGCACACTATGCATTTGGGGCGCAAAGGGATGTAGTCCCCCATTTCCGAGTGGCTGGAGTTTTCGCCAATCCATCCAATCCGACGGAGGAAATGCGGCAGGACCTGGAACGGGTACTGCCATACGCCTTGGAGGGCATATTGATGGTATACCTGAACCTCTACAATTCCACGAATGCGACAAAGATCGACAAATGGGCCCCCCCAGCCTCCCTGGAATTGGTCGCCCGGATCCGCAGAAACACCATGGCATTGGAGGGTCCCCTGCACGACTTCTCCCATCTGTCACTCAATCGAGCGTGGCCACTCGTCCAAGGGGTCCCAGGTGGCTACCGACGAGCTCGAGAATGCGCCAATCCCGAGTGTGATCGTGTTACCAAACTCGAGGCAATCAATGGGTATTTTTCACCAAGATATTGCAGAGGGTGTCGAGATTGGATGAGGGACCACGACGGAGACATTCGCAGCGCAGAAGGCACCACAAATGGTTTGTTTAATCACGACAACACCTCCAAGTACGGCGAGAAAATCAACCAGAAATGGTTCGCTGCCGGTAACGCCAGACGATGCTACAACGAGGCTTGTGGTATCGAAATCCCAGAGGGGGCGACAGTATTCGGACTCCAGAGAGGAATCCGATGTGGAAGGTGCCATGACTGGCGAAGGACCTTTTGCGAAGAGTACCGCCGACCTGGCCCTCACAAGGACATAGACCCATCGGTTCTTACGTGTTCAAAGTGCGACAAGACGGGATGGGTAGAGTGGACGGAGTCCATCACGCGGAAGCTCCCCAACGGCTTCAGACCATGGGAACCGCTGTGCCGGCAATGTTACACGGACAGATGCTGTTTTGAATTTATGGTTGGGATCGAGATGGCAAGAGGCAAGACACAGCTGGCCTGCGGAAGAGCAGAATGTTATTGGTCACCAAACGGACGCGCGATCTTGATGGACTTGATGCCGTACAAGGACCAGGAGCTTTGGCTGTGCATGGCCTGCGACTGGGCAAACGTCGCATTTGGCTCGAAGTTTCCTGACGCGGCCAAGAGAGATGAGGCAGGAGAAGCCTGGCCTGTGGCGCCTGGTCCCGTTCAAGGCCGTAACAACAACACCTGCTGCAAGAGTTGCGGGTATCTCGCCACATGGCACCGTTGGCATCCCAACCCAGATGAACATACTGGGGGCTTCATTTGCGAGCGGTGTTTTGGCGCGAGATGCCAGAACAAGAGCTGCTACAGCTTCCATCCCGCTTGCTCGAAGATTGTGAACTACAAAGGGATCGCGAGCTTCTGCACAAGGTGTTACAATGTGGCGAAAAAGAGAGGCTACGACGGCGAGACGATGCCGTACAACGGCGACGACATCGAATTTCCAGACGTTCGCGCTGGTGTCCAAAGCGAATCTCGTTACAACAACCACATCATTTGTTCGAACCAAGATTGTACATCACGCATCGACGATGGGGAGACCGGGTTCGTACAGTCAAGCGACAAGAAGTTCCGCTGTGATGCTTGTCATCATGTCTGGAAACGCCGCGGTGTCGACAAGAAGTACACCTGCGGGAATCCATACTGCAGCGACCCGATTGGTTACGGAATAGGCGACCAGGCTCTGTTCCTCGAAGGGGACTTCTTTTGCCGGCCATGTTACATGTTCTGGAATGCGAATTCCAAGCTCCGACTGGAACCAATCTGGTGTGGCAACCCGCATTGCGGTGTCCCCTTGGAAAAGAAGGATCAAAAATTCGAAATCATGGGAGTGATATTCTGCCGAGGCTGTGGAACGGTCTGGAAGAATCAGGCCAAGATGAGATTTGAGTGATCTCATGCCTCGTCCGTGTCGACTTCTCAAGGATCTTGGGACTCGAGTACAACTCGGTCGCCAGCCGGGTGTCCATCGGGGACTTGTCCGAACGCCACCGTACGTGGACAGTACAGCACCTGACAACGGGACTAAGGTAAGTCTCAAACTTTCTTTGAGTTATCAAGGCCACAATGCCGCGGCCCTCGTTACTCGGCAGTCTGCTCGTCAGCGCCATGACATCTTCATCACTTGCTTCGGCGGTCTGCTCGTCAGCGCCATGACATCTTCATCATTTATCTCGGCGGTTTTCTCGTCCGCCCCGTGATTCTTGTTTCGGCGACCTGCTCGTCAGCGCCATGATATCTCTAACACTTGTTCGGTGCCTTGCCGCCATTGTTGCCAGGGCCCTTCGGGACTGTATTCTGCGCACATATCCACTCCTACGACATCTTGATAGCAAGCGCCAAGACTAGCTCAGAAGTATCTCTCAGTGTTCTATCTGTTTACCTTCAGTTACTCGTGTCGCTGTTTGATTGAGTCTTACGCATTGATCATTGCCTTCAGTTGTGGTAGTGGATGCACGTTAGATTATTCATAGATGTCACTAATAAATCGGGATTTACTCCGTCTGCCGTGTACCATGCCACTCGTCCAATGTGCCACTCGTCCAATGTGCCACTCGTCCAATATGCCACTCGTCCAATGTGCCATTCGCCCAATGTGTCGTCATCGCCGCGGCAGTTATTGCTCTTGCTATTCAAACCAGTCATCTCCAGCTCTAAAGATGCTTGGTAGAGTAGATAACCAGTGCGGCCGACGGTCGGATGACCGCGTTGACTAGAAAGATATCGGAAGAATTAGGCGGCCTTGCTGATAGGTTTGCGATCTGTCACCAGAATCGAGCGAGTGAATTGCTCAAGGAAGTGAGATGCTGATGTATGCTTCGCCTGTTAGTGCTGTAATCAGAGAGTCTCGGGATAGAAGGGACATTTCGGCTGCGTCGTTTGCTTGTCCAGCCTGGGTATGAACATGAAAATGAGACAGTCACAGGCCGTCCAGTCAATGAGATAATCGTCAACACCTAGCCCGTTGCAGATAAATCGTGTGCATTGAAGTGACACGCGAGACTAACGAGATTTCGGACGAGTCCCGCATGGAGTGCGACACGACAGTGTGTAGATTTGGTTATGGTGTGTCCCGTCATGCGGTGAAAGCGTGTCTTTTTACAGGCCATCGAGTCTCAGTGCGTCGGTGATGGGATGGGATGTGGAGGCCTTGCTCAGCACCAGTGGACTAGATTAAGCCAATAAACGTGTATCGAGGGCGTTGCTGGACTCCCTTGGGTCGAAGATTATTGATATGTCCAGCTTAAGAATGCCATCAGAGATAGATTGTACCTCGGAGACGGGAGGCGATACTTCAGACATGGTATTTGCTTGCGCCACCACAATCGTTATACAAGTATAATCATATCATCTCCAATGCACAAGAGACGAAAGCGATACAAGGCGGATGAGAATTTGGAGCATTCTAAATAGGGACTTGCTGCTAAACGGCTTGCTGATGACGACGAGTCTCGTGTCAGTGTCAACTGCCGCCTTTTGTAGCTCCCGTGTGCCGTTGTGTGGGTTGTATAACATGATTCTCCATCTCGGTAATGGCCACTGGAATTTGGCGGTGAATTTTCCACGGGAAAAGGAACAGGGGACCTCACCGCATGTGCAATGTAAAGTGATATTGATAGTTCTAACTTTCCAATCCCAGCGCATATCATTCGGAGTTGAGCTGCGGTCTTGAAGAAGGCACTAAGAACAAGTCTCTGGGAATCCGACAGTTTGAGTGCGAATTCGCATTCGAAAGATTGGGTTTAGAGGACAAGGATGCCTCTCGGTCAAGATGGCATAAGACTTGATGCCAGAAGGGTCGAAGTTCTACGGGTAATTATCGCGTTTATCCCATCGGATATGATGACATAGCACGCCGTCAATAACGCCTCACATCCCGTCTCAAAGGGCATCCTTGTGGATATCCATGTCAAGAGCCGCATCTACGCTTGTCCCGATCGTCCCTTTCTGCGACAGAAAACACTGTCCCGCAAGATTCCATCTCGGCAAGGTGTTGATCGACGGGCAGACGGCGTCCAATTGGCCCGTACGTACTCAATCCGCACGCAATTCAGATTCTCATGACAATCTACTCTTGCTTTTCCGCCTCAATGGTGGTCCAAACCGCGGTTCTGCTCATCTGTCACAGCAAAAGTAGTGTCAGCCATCAGATCCACGTGTATAGGTCTCTTACCTCGTCATCGTCATTGTGTCGATTTCGGATCCAGTGTTCTAACGAACCAGCTTCAACCTATCCAGTGGGCTGTCCTCATGGATGGCATGCTGGAACCAGGCTACGCGCGTTCCTAAAGAACAGTAGGGCAACAACATAGTCATTCTCCTCATCGTTCGTTAGGTCTGAGAGACCAATTGTCATGTCGTAGACGAGGACGATGACCTTTGGGCCGTAATGGAGATAGTTTTAGGTGGCCCAGCATGGTCTGTCTATATGTGAAATGACCGGTGGGATTTGAGAGTTCCATTCACATGAGTGCGAGGTGCTTCTTGCCTCTTCTGTTTTTACCCGTGCGTGTCTTGATTACATAAGTAGGCAACTACCAAATCCTTATTACATAAGCGACCCTGACTGAGGGAGAGTCGCGCTACAGGTTATGTAATACTCACTTACCCGCACCCACTCTTTCTCATCCTTGTCAAAATCACCTATCCGTGGCACTGGATAAACCTCCTAACAAGTTGAAAGTGAGTCTACCCTAATTTCTAGTTTCGCTGATAGCTAACGGAATATTATTAGCCGGTATGAGATTATCGCGTTTGCTATATCATTTAGCATCATGAGCGAGCCCAGGGCTTCGAGCAGCGCCAGTTGGGCACCCAAGCGATTGGACGTCGGTCTAGCAGTGATTGATACGCCAGAGTTGATCCCATATTACGAGATATGGCCTAGATTCGAAGTTGGAGCTTCTGGAGTGCCGAAGAGTCGTCGCGGTGTCGTCCCCGACAGCATCATCAAGCCCATCGTCGAAAAGATCATAAATTTATGCTACACCCGTTTGGACGAGGTTGGACAACCCATCATCAAACAGATGAAGAAGAATCGCCCCACGCGCATTGTTGGCCCGACGATCATAGTCATGGATGCTCGAGCAATCGAGATTATATTTGAATCGACCGCGCATTTGGCCCTAGCCGACCAATGGGGCATGATCAGGCCTGAGGACGACGATGAGCCTTTCATGACCCCTCAGGTGGGATGTTGGGATGGGGGATTCGAGCCCAGAATCTTTTCAGCCGCTCAAAGAGAACATCGAAGCACTATCCCTCTGCGTTACTACAGTCTAGACGATGATGACTGGAGAGGAGCAAACGGCTACAGATTCGGCCTCGAAGTCTGGTTGCGGCAGGTGTACCGCTGCCTTATCTCACAGGACGAGGATGTAAGGACTAATCTTCCCGGTCCTAGAAAACTCGCTGATCATGGAAAAGGGAATCTTGGAGGCCACTACGAGTGCGGTACTGACAGTGAAGGATGTTATCGTCCGCAACCCCGACTGGCTTGGCAAGCTTGTGGAGTCAGGTACAGACGGCTTCAAGAGAGAGGATCGTGTTTGGAGTGAGAGTTATGGCGGCTAAGACATGGTCTCGATAAGAGGGCATATGGGGAAACGGTCATCGTTGAGATTCTCTGCTATGGGGTCCGATTGTTCGTATTCTAAGGTTAATCACCTGCGCATCTGCGCAATTTGTACCTGTCGCTACCCGCCTTCTCGTTCACCTTCCCACCGGAATGACTCGTTGAGCTGCCCAGATCAGGTGACATACCTCAGTCGTCAAGCGCTCGAGGGGTTCGCTAGACAATAAATCCTAGCTATTAACATGAAGGGCTTGTCTTTCACAATTGGTGACCAGCACTAGCGACCGTGACGATTGCGCGTGGACACATTCACCCACTCTGCCATCATTATGCCGCTTGAAGTGGCATACATGTGGCTTCTTGTCACGCCGTTCGATCAGGTCATTGACATCGTCCACATCATGCGGAGTTCTCACAGTATTTGGACCAAACGTCATGCAGATGTACTTGCAGCTCAAACCCAAAAAGATCTCGTAATGATCCGAATTGATGGGTTCTTGCGTCGACGTATCATACATAACCATCACGACAACCTTCAGCTATTGGCCGTGTAATTTTCCTAGGCGCTGGACGACTAACCACCAACACTCCCCTGTTTAGGCTTTTCCTGTGATCGGCAGGTTAACCACTGCTACCCGAGCGCTCCGTCCTCCCTTAGCTGAAAATCATCGAAAACCCCCACTCTCTTAAGGTGACCCGCTCCAACAGCAAAAATTTCTCCTTTATCGAAGAACAGATGCCCTTCAGGTCAGACGATACGTGTGCCGGATGTATCTCGTGGGTCGGTGGGTTACTGGCTGCAAGGTTATGCACAGACAGACGACGAAGGGCAGCGCCAAATATGTCCTCCATTCCTTCTTGTTTGAGTGGCAACGACACCTCAGTTGAGAGGTCCAGTTCCTCCAATAAGATGTGCTGGGATATGAACTTCTGAAGAGGAAAAGGATGTGCTGATAGACGCCCTCTTGGTACGTCCAGGTAGAAGCTTCGTAGACGCGCCAGTGGATGCAGCCATGCTAACATGTCTTCCGGGCTCAGCAACTGTGATCCGTCTCCGTCTATCGAAATGTTCAAGTGTGACAGTCCTTCGAGAAGCTGTAGCTCTGACAATAGTGTAATGTCTGAGTTCTGCACTCCGAACTCCAGTGTTAAATGAGATAGAGCTGTCAACTTAGCTAACGACGAAAGAACTCCAGCAACAACTGGGCGCAACAGAAGCTGTTCCAAAGATGCAAACGGCGCGGCTACCGGCTGTAGCTCGAACATTCTCGGAGGGAGAAGCGGATGTACCAGCGATTCCACATCCGTGGGCGAGCATAGCCGCATCCTCTTCAATACCGGACAGCGACCAAGACTGTTGATGATGATGGCGGGTAAGAAAGTCTGGTATCCAGATGTCGGTCTGACGCTCAAGGAGACATCTTCTAGAGCGGGCCAATGAAGCCCGTCGACCTCGTAGTTATGCTCAAATACGTCAATGTTATGCAAGGATAATCGTTCTAGTTTGCGGTAACATCTTGCCAGGACGAAAGGACTGAGGGTGTCGGTCTCGCATTCCGTCTTCCACTCGGCAACGCTGACGCGTTTGATTTTCCCGGTGAGTGCCCCCTAGGCAAACACGTCCGAAATAAACTCTTGCAGATGGTGGCTGACCCGTAGTCCTCGCATTTCTGTCAGGTTGGGGAGTTTTACGCGTCGTATCGTCGACTTCTCCTTCGCGCGGGTAAGGTCGAGGCGAGTGGTGGTGGTGCTTTCGTCCGCCAACGATTCGATCTGACGCAGCTCCTTCTCGAGTTTGAACGGCTCTGTCAGGGTGAGGGTTTTGACCAGGGCGGCTAAATAATCTCGCCTCCCATCATTATCCGGCATATCCCTCAAATGAAGGATTGCGTGGACTGGGACCTCTTCCCATAGCACAGGGTATCCTAGACTTCCCCACCTGCGGCAGACTCGGACTACAGCAGAAAGACTGATGTATCGGTCGGGTAAGCGTCCCAAGAATCGGAATGCGGTCAACAGGAGCTCATTTGGAAGGGGAAAAGACATGTGCGTCATGACGTATGTCTTTCCAGCGATGGCGACGTCGTTGCTCGATGCTGAGAATTCGCGGGGATTTTTCGATGATTGCATCTGTCACACATGAGCATGAGCGTCAGCAGAAATGTTTCAAACAAAATGGGCCGGGAGGGGGG